>JAJMBU010000043.1:0-110036 GCA_030565405.1 Ogataea paraovalis | reverse complement strand
AGGCTGATTGGTAAACTAGCTTCGCTGAGTGCACATTTATTCTTTTGACCAGTTGAACTTGATTCCCTGGTTTTTTAGATGATGGGTGAAGTTTAGCTTTCTGTCTAGATGTATTCCCAACAGCTTGACATTTTCTTCTGGTGTTTTATCTCCTATCCTCGGTCCCGAGTCACGTTCTTTTCCGAAATGGATCAATTGCATCTTGTCTCCTTTGTCAAATTCGATGGCTAAAGTTGAAGCCTTTTTTTGCAAACAATCAGCCAATCAATCAATCAATCAATCAAAATACAACAACATCACCACCACCACCAAGAATATCTATATACAACGTGAACAGCATTTAACAATGCGAGACTCAAACACGTCAGAAGAGCACCTAGGAGTGCCACAAGGAAGTTGACTCGAACTTTTTTACCTTCAATGGATTTTTTAATGTGAGTCGAAGAAATTCGAGATGACAGATATCTCGTCAACTGTCCATTAACTTGGCCTTACTTGATCTGATGTCACAAAGAAAAGAGTCAAGAAAGAAGTGTACAAAGAAAGGTACACAAAAGTATTCTCCATAGCCAGCCAAGAGAGAAAATACATATATGTAGAAATATATAGTGTATAGACTTAAAGGCAGGGGTGCCTTCCCTGATAAATGGGATAAAAACGCCGAGAATACAGATTTTGGCGTCTCTGACGGGCATATATGATTCCGTTATCTTCCAAAAAACACTTGAGGCTATAAAAATTGAACAGCAAAAATCAACAAGTATTCGGCCGGATGGTCTAGTTGGTTATGGCATCTGCTTAACACGCAGAACGTCCCCAGTTCGATCCTGGGTTCAGTCAGTACTTTTTGCATCTTCTATTGCTTTTTTTTGGTTTTTTGCCGCTTTGACTGATTGTACCCTAAGTCAGAAATTAGAATAAGCTGCTTCACTCTACGATTCCAATAAAACTTAAACACGTAGTCGATTAACAAGCTAGTAGATAGACCTACTCTATACCGAAGACCATAGATCCTCAGCTCCGTCCGGAGCACCCCTGAAATTTCACCAGGCGGCCCCGGATTCTGGAGGGCCGCCGCGTGGTGCTGGCCCCGCAGGAGTTCAGAGACTAGCGCGGGCCACGTTACACGATCTTGTATTAGCCTGACGATAAACCGTTAGGTGTTATCAATATATTACCCTTCATCTCTTTGCTTTATAGTCTCTACCAGAGAACAGCACACTTTGTTTGGAGTTAAATTGATAGATTACATTGCAATGAATTGGCTTCTAGGAATTCTACTAACATACATCGTTGGTGGGTTGACGTTTGCTCCGCTGGTTGTCTTCTCTATCTGGTACTTTTCTCCGAGAACCGTAACCGATCCGGTGATGAGATCCCAGTTGGAATGGGAGGAACAAGAAAAGGTGAGCAAAAGTCGAGGTGAGGTACCCGGTTACAGATCGTTGAAGGCGGGTGAGATTCTAGAGAAGGCAAACACGAACGTTAAAGCCTATCATTCTGGCTGGCTGACAGTTACCAGAGAATATTACCAATTTCCACAAATCAATCCTGATTCGTTCAACTCCCAATCAAATCAAACCACACATTCATTAAACGAAAATGAGACAGCTTACAATGGTGGTTCTACAAGTGGTTCAACAGGCAGTGGCATCTTCAAGATGATGAAGGGCGCATCTATAATAAACGTTCCTGAAGACCAACAACAAGACCCAGCTACACTTAACGACAAAAAATTAAAAGCAATCAGAAAGAAAAATAGATACTTTGCTGTGTTGAAGCATGGTAACCTATTTTTATACCATGATGAAGAGATGAAGAACGTTCAGCATGTTATTGTGTTGGCAAACCATGTCGTTTCGGTTTGGCCAAGAGATTTGACAGATGGCCAATTATTCACTAAGAAATCTTCAATTTGTATCATGAAGAAGGAATATTCTTCTAATTTAAAGGGTGATCCATCGTCAAGTATTCATTCTAATGGTAGTGGTAGTGGACCATCGTTTTTGAATACGATCGATGTATTAAAATATTCAACGTATGATACCCCACCTCCAAAAAACAGCTATTTCTTATATGGAGATATGAACCACCAAAAAGAAGACTGGTACTTCTCGCTACTTGCGGCCACAACTTCAGAATACCTTAAATCTGATAGTAACTCGGATCTTCTGGAACCTTCCGTGATGGCCAAAGGCTTACATTTCAAAACTGCAGACATGATTGATTTGATTCGAACTTTGAATTCCTCAGAAGGCCAATTGGCTACAAAATGGCTCAACGCTGTGCTAGGAAGATTGTTTCTAAGTTGTTACAAAACGGATGAGTTCAAGAAGTTTATTCAAAACAAAGTGGTCGAGAGATTAAAGAAAATTAGAACTTTTGGTTTTTTAGATGATCTACGAATTGAATCGATCGATGTTGGAAACGCTGCTCCTTTCATCACATATCCAAAATTAAATAATTTATCAGCGGAAGGTGACTTAGAAGTTGAATTTCATTTCTTATATCAAGGGGGTCTTACGCTTGAGATTGGAACCAAGATTTTCTTAAACTTGGGTGCCCGGTTTAAACCACGTGAATTTGATGTCAACTTGAAAATTCAATTGTTGAAGATGGAAGGTGATGTGGTTGCCAAAATTAAGCCGACTCCATCCGCTAGAATCTGGTATGGGTTCAAAAAGATGCCCAAGCTGGATATGGTGATTGAACCTGTACTCAGCTCAAGAATCATGAACTACAATTTGCTCACAAACCTTGTTTCTAACAAATTTAAAGAGGCTATTAGGAATTCTATTGTTTTACCGTTCATGGATGACTTTGTCTTTTACAGAACAGAAAATGAAGTTTTCAGAGGTGGTATTTGGGACAAATCCATTAGACCACTTTTCTGCAACAATATGCCACTGTATAGCCAAGAGACCGCAAATGAAGATACACAATCAGTACCACCTCCGATACCATCAAGAGAACGCATACCAGTTGTATCTGTTTCTCAATCGGACGAATTGCTGCTACCTGCCTTTGGAGCTAACTCGATACGATCACGGTCTGTTTCTAAAGAAAGACCTAACGGAACTGCGACCCATCTTGATACGACCGATATTGATCCTGACCCAATGAACGTGTCTGGTAGTAATGAAATTGTCACCACTGGATCAATTCACTCCGCAACATCCACTGGATCTTCTAGTAAATTTAAGAACAGAGCATCCCAATTAACAAAAAGAGCTTCTTCGCTGCTGGAGAAAAAACTCAACTCTTTGGGTGATACATCATCCAACAATGATTTAGATAACGAAGTTAAGAATGAGCTTGATGCTTCTTCTGATACGGTTTCAAACAGCAGCACATTAGAATTTCATGAGACCAAACCACAGGGCAAATACACAGTTGCGGGTTCAATGAACAAGTTAAAAGGTTGGTACTCAAATTCAAAACAGAAACTGTCCGATAACAAGAACCAAGAATCGTATTCTGTTCGAACCAAGGAAAATATGTATACCCCACCCGAAATGATTTCAAGTAGAAGACAGGTTCGCAATCTACCGCAGCCTCCTGATATCTCTGATGGGTCAACAACAACCAACAAACATCAAAGGTCATCCTCCTATGACGTGTCCACCAAGGCATCCAACAATACTGAGTCACCCTCTAACGGTTTAAATGAGGACCCAATGACACCAACTAGTCCAACCATGTTCATTAGTGACAAATATCGAGCAACAGCAACAAGTGGGAACACATCTCACAACTCGACTCCAAGTCTGTATATCAATCGCCCTTCTCTTATCAAGCCTCATGATTTGATCAAATCGGTTGACGAAGAGATAAAAAATACTTTTCAAGATCCTCTTGTCACAGTCGCTGGCTCCGCTGGCTCTGCTGTCACAGCTTCCGCTTCTTCAGATCCAGAACCAACTACAATAGTCAACACTGAAATTCCTGCAGCAAAGACAGATTTGGAAGAAGTAGTCGCACCTTTCGACTCCCAAGTTCATACGGAACCGGGGACAACCGAAGTTCCCACCACTCCTAAAGTAGAACCACCTGTCTTACCTTTGAGATCCAATTCTCACGGTGCACCAACAGTCGATGAAGTAAAAGAAAGCAAAGATGATGGTGATTTACTCACCACTGAAGACACGGCACCAATACATTTGATTAGTATCCATCACTCTACCAGAAGGATGCCACCACCTCCTTTGCCTGAACGTTGAGCTACGCTTCTTCACAAGTTCTTTTCTAATACTTTACTTACTCTAATAGTTACTCTTTTCTATAATGCAATGATAAAAGTTTCGACTATGTATAAACTGTTTAACTGTAATAATTTTTGTTTTTTTCTCCAAGAAAGCAATCCAAAACTTCAGAAACCAAGGGCGTCAAGAAAATACAATCGAACAACGCATTATACAAGTCCACAAATCAAAATCCATCTATCTGAGTTTCAATTTGAGCTTAGGCCCTTTAACAGATGGAGTGACTTCCTGTTTTCCAGTATCTTTATTAGAGAGGAACTCTTTCCACTTGGTAGAAGTAATTTTTAACGTAACATTATAAGTTTGCGCCAAGTCCCCATATGGCTTCGGCGGAACCAGGGAATTTTCTGCATCTGACGATCTCGGATTCGTGGGAGATGAAGTCTTTTCATTAAAGTCAGTATCCGAGACAACTACTTTGTTTTTAAACATGTAGAACTTCACGTAACGCAATGGCATACCGGCAGCCTTTCTAACAACTTCAGATTTGACTTTTCTCACAGTAAGGTCCATATAGTTAGCGCCTTCAGATTTGACAGTCAGTTTTCTGTATTTAAAAGTAACTTCCAACTTTCTCTTTCCTGATTTGATAGGTTTTGGAACACCCTGTGATGGGTGAGGCAAAAGAATCACATTAGTGTTCGTTGTTGGAATGTTTGGAGGAGGGTCAATCGGTGTAAGACCAGCTAGTTTGATTGGTTTTGTTTCCTTACTTACATCAAAAGGCTTTAATTTCAAGATTGATTTCACAGATGCTGGAGGGGGCGCAGTTGTGCTTTCAGACTTGAGTTTCAACGTTGGAAACTGAATCTTTAACCGTCCTTGCCTCTTCAATGTCACTACAAGGGTACCTCCTTCTATATCAATTAGCTTCTGGGTGATTTTGGCAGAGACTCTCTTGTCTGAAGGTAGTTTGGTAGTAACCATAAAAGAATCTACAGCTTCATACAAAATGTGAACCACATCAAACAAATTCCTTTTGATGTTTATTGACAACAAGCAAGAATGCAGCGCATCCCAAAGCTCCTTCTGTAACCCCTTGCCAATACTATAATCACGCCTTAACACTTCAATGGCACCCTGGATTGTACTTCTCGCGATCTGATCTCTTCTTGACTTCATATCACCAGTTGATGAATTTTCTTCCACTATAACCATAGTGTTACCAACGATAGAACTACCATTACCTTCATTGTGAACTTTTCCGTTTGAATTTTTTCGGATAGCAGACTGACCATTGGCTGATTCAGCGACTTTAAGGAACTCATCATCATCTAAAATTGAAGGGGTACCTTCTAAGGCTGCAATTCCAATTGAATTCATGAAAATCTTGATTAACTGACTTCTTACGTAATGAGATTGATCCATTTTCAAAGCAGTGAAAAATAAGGATAGAGCGTGAGAGTTTTTCAAGCCACCTAAAGACAACCAACCTTCAAAAGCAGCCAACCGCACATCAGGATGATGTATTGGTTTGGTGTATTCAATTAACTCCGTAAATGTCAAATTCACCAAACCTAAACTAGCCAACCTAATCTTCTCTTTTAAAACAGTAACTGTGACTGTGCTCTGGTACGAAGGGGACCAGTCATCCATCTTCAAACGTCTGTTCATTTCAATGACCGCTTCATGCAAAAATTTATGGTTGACATCACCGGTAGAGGTTTGCTGGTGCACAACTGACGCATTATGATTTTCAATGAACTGATTGGTGTGGACAATCAGATTGGATAAGACAGTCAACAGATCTGACACATAGAAACAATCACTGAATTCGTTGGACATGTTATCATTGTATTTCAAAATGTTCAATAATATTCGCTTGAGCTCGATAGGGGTATCACCGGTCTTATTGGTGACGTTAGATAGTGCCAATGGAATTGCCTTCATTAGAAATAGGTTATTGAAATCCGAAAAGTCATTTGGTAACGGCAAATATTCAGTTGGGTCAAATTCTGGGAAGTTTTTCTTGATGTCTCCATTGTAACAAAACATTGATTTAAATGCCTTCAGTAAGTATTTCATACCGAGATGGTCATTGTCCTCTTTAGACATCAATGCTAGTCCATTAGCTGCTTCAATACGAATTCCATAAAAATAACGCTTATCCATCAATGTTCTCAAAAGAATAGTGGAATAATGTAATGGAGGCCTTAACGCATTTGAGAAGAACTTAATACTTTCTAATTGTGCCTCAACATCTCTATCTTGACGAAGTTGTGATTCGAACATGTGGTCCTTTTGGTTAATATGAATCTCACAAATCCATTCAAAGTCTGCATCGATTCTGATCCATTCAAAAGCATCAGACGGCTGATCCTGTTGTAATCCACCAGTCGAATCTGCATTCAGATCTTCCACTTTCAAATTCCAGTTATCTATATCGCCAACTGATACTAAAACATCACCAAGCTTTTTCACTTTTACTTCTTCATCTTTCTTTTTCTTCTCCTTTTCTTTTTCTTTCTCTTTGTCCTCATTTTCATCATCCCTTCTTCTTTTCGCACGTCTGTATTTTGTATTGTACTGAATGTCAAGCTTCGTGTAACCTTCTTTAATATTGACAATGTGCTCATACGGAGTACCATCGGCTTCATGGATTCTAATAGTGATTGGTCCTGTGAAGATGTTCTGGGCTTCAAATGTCTGCTCATCCATCAAGAAGTTATTAGCTTCGTCGACAAAATTGTCACGTTGATTGAGCTTCCGCGTATTGTTCTTCACAGCACTCATCTCAACACCATCATTATTAAAATCAAGGGATTTAGACGACTTCTGAACCTGTTTGATGCTCATCTCGATGAACATTCTCTTTTTATTGAATTTCTGAGTGACTCTAAAGATAGGCACTCCGCTGTTATGAACCCAATTTTGGAAGAAGCTTTCTAATTTGTTATGTGCAACTTTTTCACAGACGTGCTGGAAATGAGCAGTTGAAAGACAGTTACCATTGTGCAAGTCGCTCGACATCGCCTGCAAGAGAATCTTTGGAACAACACGAGATAAACCAAAAGATTTATCAGTCTTTGTCATTCTTCTATCCAATATGAATAAAACCAAAGGCGCCTTCAACTTTATAAAGTCAAAATCCTGATCTACATTGATTGGAAACCTGAAAACTTGGTTCGCTAACGGGCGCCTTCCAACATCCAATTCACATAATAAATCATTTCTTTTCTTTATTCTAAACTTGTAACTATTATTTCCAAACAGCTTCTTTAAAAACTGAGCAGCCATATAATGAGATAACCCAACAGTGCACCATATATCGTTTAGTGACTTCGGTAAGACGTTGATTCCAGAGTACTGCTCAGATAATGCAACAGCCAACGTCTCTGTAGTATCAAATATTGGCTCAATCAAATCTGGACCATAGAGTAACCTGTCACTAGCAATGGTCATTCCTGCGAAACCATGCGTGCCAGAAGGCATATCTTCAATGAAAACAACTGTATAACTGGTGAACGGGAAAGAACCAAATTCTTTGGAGTAAAAATCTAAAGCCTTGTAGAGAAATATTGTAGAATTCAAAACTTCATCCCTCTTTCCAGGGAGATAATAGAACATTGTAGGAACTTTGTTAGAATTAGGTTCGTGAGCTATTAGCACTGAATCAGTAAAGTTACCATCCAGATTGTCGAGAAACGACGACGCTGGAACGAGATCATCAGTGCCAGGTTTAACATCCATCATGGGACATTTTTCAAAGGCACCAATAGCGAAACCTAAATGATGTGGAGAGACAGGATTATAAAATTGGAAGTTGACAACTTTCTTACCAATGTCGATTGGATGTGGAGATTCTTTGACTCCAACCAAGTCTGGAACGGCAACAACAATTGGGATAGACTCATCGATTTCATCAATTTCATCATTTTCCAAGCTTTGAGTTTGCCCTTGCTGCCGTTGCCTTTGCTCATTAGCATCGTCTTCATCCATCTCTTCAAGTTGAAATCTTCTCAGTGCCTTTTCAGCTTCTTTGGTACCAATAATCTTTGTTTCACCTATATCACCAATCGTTTTCGGTACCACAATATTGATATCCCAAGCTGGTTTCTCATGAAAGTTATCAATGCAAGGAACCCACGAACTAGCACTACAACCCAAGTCATTATTCGATGTATAGCATAGCCACCGGTCCTTTGGAACATCAGTGTGATTACCACCATGGAATAAGATACCATTCTTTGAGTTTTTTAGAAGATATGTGATTTTAATGTTCAATGGAGTGTAAACCTTATCAGAGTTCATCAAGGTATTAGTGGCGACGGGAGTGCCACCATAAGATCTGGCAGCCGCTGGGGAGAAGGTTTGTCTTGATGTCGGATCTTGCAATCTTAATTTAATGGTATCAGGAATATATATCACCAATTCCGAAGTACCCATCAGAAAAGAGAATTCCGGATCATCTGTATTGTTCTGGTCTGAATATAAGGGATAAAATTTGCCTCTATATAAATGATGTTGTTTAATTGATATATTCGGAGAGTTAGGTTCAAAGAAAGGATCGTACTTATAATTCATCAACACTGTATTGTCGGGATCATTCATGTATTCATCGTTCTGAAAAAAGTCATTGTAGCTAAAATTGGACTTTCTACCATTGATGGTAATATTTTTCACTTGTATACCCCTGCAATCCAATCTGATCTGCTTCAAGCTTGATTCCAGCGGTAAAACAGTCAACTCAGTTTCACCATTGACAGATTGCTGCGACAAATCAACGTCTAACGTAACCTTTTGGTATCCAATTTTAAAAATTTGCGACAGAGTATTATTTGAATCATATTTATGATGGTGATGGTGAGGTTTGATTGGAGTCTGATATGACTTCGGAGTTGCACGAGAGTTTGCGGACGGGTGGTCGTATACAGCAGACATAGAAACGAACACAAAAAGCACAGACGAACAGTCACCCTCCCACACAAAAGAAAGAAAAAATTACCAATAAACACAAACTCCGTCTGCGGTGGTCCTAATATACAAAAATGTCCAAGTCTCAACAAGAACTAGCACAACTTTGAATGGTCCCCAGTCTTAAGACCTACTCCTTTGTTTATAGTTGTCTCTGGAATTCTGAACCGACTCGCCAGTCGTCGTCGTCGACCCGTCGACCTGCTGGAAAAGATACTGACTAAGCAATTAGCAAACGAAGCACCAGATTCAATCGGCGATTCGTCTGGTGGAGAACATCAACAGGGTTTTGGCTTGTGTTGGCAACATCTTTTCGTGTTTGTTTGTTTGCCTGCTTCTCCAGAGCTGATAGCGAGTTGGTCACTACAGCAAATCGAAGCAAGATCCATTGATTTACTACCTCACTGTCCCAATTTCAAACCGGAGCGTTCGTTCGATATAGTGAGCTTGATCATCCGACTATCAATAATAAAGAGTACATGCATATACAGATAGTAATTGAAACTCACAATTAAAATAAACTTTTTGTGGTTTCATGCTCCCATATAACTGGTCCAGGATACACAATATTTGATTTCTTTAAAAATCAGAGGAAGCTGTTCACTTCAATTAACTTTACTAATAATATAACCACAAACTAAAAAAAGCTATTCAACAGATCATGGATCAATCTGCACCAGCAAGTGGCAATGACATGTTGCTAAGACTGATCGACTCTCCACAATTCGATCTTTTCATGTGCATCAACTATTTACAGAAGTATGCGGATAACATTGGTATACATTACTACATTTGCAAACGTGCTTCTAGGTATTCAGTTGGTGAATTAAGATTCTTCATTCCTCAATTTTTGCAACTGATGATCACCGTTGAAACAGAGTCAATGGCATTAGAAGAATTGATCAAAAGATTATGCAATCAAGATGTTCATTTTTCCCTGATAACTTTTTGGCATTTACAGGCACTTCTACAGGAGTTAAGTAGAGAACCAGAAAGCATTGGATTTCAGACTTGCAAGAGAATGTTGAACGATCTGCAATACCAGCTTTTCAGTATTTCAAACAGCCAGCATACCACGATTTCAGCTTCCTCAACTACCTCGGGAGTTGTCTCCAAGCACGATACAAATTGCAAGGAATTCAGAGAAAACATTGCACCATCCATAATCTTAGCCACCTCATTGATTGCTGGGGTTGGCCTGCCTAAGGCGACTAGATATGTCGAGCCCATTGTTAGAATTCAAGGAAGACAATTAAAGTCATTGGTGTTTGAAGTGGTGAAAGATATCAAAAAGAATTTGACTGAAAACATAACTAAGAAGAATACCCTGAATAATGCTTTAATGGGGAGATCAAAAGAAGAAGTCGATGAATTGAAAAGATCGAAATCTTTGACTAGACCAAAAAGAGTTTCTTCATCGCCCTTGGTTACCACTACTTCCGCTTCAGGAATTTCAACCATAACCCCTGCACAGTCAAGAAGTAATCAACTAGATTTTGAAATGATTGACACCTATGCTGATATTAACATGCCCAATTTGAATAGGCCTTCTTTAAAATTGAAAAACAGCAAATCTTTATCCCAATTGAAGATGAGCAGTGAGTTGTTCCCTGCTCAGAGCAGCATAAGCTTGAGCTCAAGCCCTAACTTATCTATCGATAACAAATTGGATCACATGGTAAAATCAATGCCAAATCTACATTTGTCTCCATCAATGTCATCAACAACTGATTTGATACCATATTCTTCTGATGGTTCCTATGCCTCTTCAATTAGAAACTCATTTGATTATAGAGATAGTAGTGAGATAGAAAGCTTATATGGTGGTGATGAATCCGGTTCACCATCGACTGTTTCGCCAACCACAAAATCTTCACAATCGACAGTTCAACTAACAATCCCACAGCGTATCAAACTATTGAAATCCAATTACTTCAAATTTGAAACTCAACTGATGATTGCATTACAGAATATATCAATACGGCTGTCTAAGGTTCCAAAAGAGGCTAGACTATCAACGTTGAAAGCAGAACTCTCGATGTTAAACAAGGATTTACCTTGCGAGGTTGATATTCCTGCCTTATTGCCAAAAAATAAGAAAGGAAAGTTGCATAAAATTTGCAGAATCACCGTGAATGAGGCAGCTGTTTTAAATTCTGCCGAAAGAGTTCCATATTTGTTATTGATTGAATACTTGGTTGATGAAACTGACTTTGATCCAACAACAGCCGTCAATAGACAAGTTTTGCACAGACTAGAAGACAACAAAGATGGCAATAACGATAGTTTCAGATTGACTGACAAGAAATATAGATTTGATTTAGCGTTTCCACACCATCCACAATCGCCGTCATCTTCAGTCACATCTTTCGATAACCCATTACTGAGACCACCTCTTCAACAACCAGATATGAATCACTTATCGATTCCAGATAGATTAGATTCCAGAGACCATCCTTTAAGTTACTCTGTATCACAAGTTGATGAATCCGACTTAGGTGATGTTTCAGTTGTTAAAATGAGTAATTCAATTGAACAAAAGACTTCAATTTCCAAATCAAGCAAAGGACCGGCCTCAAGATCCACCGAACTGTTATCTTCTCTATTAGCATCTTCGAAAAATGGGTCAGCTTCCAACGTGGATATCAACGCAACTGCGGGAAGTTCTAACAATATTGAAGAAAATGTTCGTAATATTGAGCTATCGTTCAAATCTCACAATAATAACAATAGATCAGATAGAGATCACGACCTAGCAAACCAGATGCGTATTGCTGCCGTTATGTTGACTCAATTGGAATCTCCAAATTCGACTATGCCGGTCCTTCAAGCGGCACAAATTAAAGCTCGTATTATTGATTCCATGAAATCCATGCAGAACGGGTTTGGTGTGGAAGCCTTGCATGATATTACGGGTGAAGCTGGTGAACGTAAATTATCCAACGATTTGAAGGTTGCAGGTATTAGTTATTTAGGTGAGGATTGGAATTCCAAAAGAGAACGTATTAGAAAGGAGTCTAAATATGGCCATCTAGAGAATTGGGAGCTCTGTTCTGTCATCGCCAAAACTGGAGATGATTTGACTCAAGAGGCTTTTGCATGCCAGCTGATTCAAGCGATGGCCAACATTTGGTATAAGGAAGACGTTAAAGTTTGGGTCAAAAGAATGCGTATATTGGTGACATCTTCCAATACAGGGTTGGTGGAAACGATTACCAATGCGTTATCAATCCATTCTATTAAAAAATCTTTAACACAGCATATGTCTATGAATAACGAGAATCCAAAAGGACAAATAGCCACTTTAAAAGATCACTTTATAAGAATGTTTGGTGATGAGAATAGTGCTAGATATAAGATGGCCCAAGATAACTTTTGCATATCATTAGTTGCATATTCTGTGATTTGTTATGTTTTACAGATCAAGGATAGACATAATGGTAATATAATGTTAGACTCTGAAGGTCATATCGTCCACATTGATTTTGGTTTCCTATTATCGAATTCTCCAGGTTCCGTTGGGTTTGAGGCCGCTCCATTTAAATTGACAATGGAATACGTTGATCTACTAGGCGGGTTGGACTCATTCCATTTCAAGAAGTTCAGACAATTGATGAAGGATGCGTTCAAATCTCTACGTAGAAATTCGGATTCCTTGATCAGTATGGTTGAGTTGATGCAACGGGATTCTCAATTGCCCTGTTTCAAAGCCGGTGAAAACACAAGTGTTCAAATGAAACAAAGACTGCAACTTCATTTAAGTGATGATGACTTGGATCCGTTTATTGAAAACGTCTTGATTAATAAGAGTCTTGGCAGCATTTATACCAGACTTTACGATCAATTCCAACTTTTAACACAAGGAATTTATATATAGAAAACTGTTTATCGCATGCTCCTTTTGTGTATAGGTATATATATAAATACGCGTGTGCTTTTTCAAAATACCGTATTTTACCTCTTAGAAAACAAGGAGTGTTCATTAGGACGACAAGGTTAAAACGCAAAGAAAAATTTTTAAGAACCAAATAAGAAGCAGAAAGAGAGAAAAAAAACCGGAAAAAAATAAAGATAACAAAAAATATTAGATAGATTAATAATATTACAACTTCATACAAAGATACTTACCGTTAGGGTTGTGGATGCTGCTGACCCCAGTTCGGACCCTAACTTGATACTCTTCATCCACTTCGTCAGTAACACCTTCGTCATAACTTTTGTTTATAATATTGCCTTCAGTTTCCTCAGTCAATTCACTACTGAACATACTATTGTGCCCTCTATGCTGATTATGACCATGACTATGACTATGAAAATGACTGCCGTTATGATTATGATTAAAATGCTGTTGCTGTTGCTGTATAGAGCGAGTATTAGAATTTGATGATTCCTCCAAGCCTTTAAACTTCTGAGGAGCCAAAGAGCCGGCATTACCATTCTGAGAAGAAAAAATGCTGTTTGAGCCTCGACTTATCGAATTTTCAGGAGGTAAGACAAGGTAAATGAAAGATTCGATTGCCCATTCGTACCATACTTGACTTTGGTTCGTTGCTCTTTTAATAAATATGCTGATTTCTTGATCATCTGTTAGATGCATTGGCTGCTCAATGGGGAAGAATATAGGCAACCAAGAGACAAGGCTGTTAGGCGTTGGACCTGTTGGATTGTTCGAAATGACTATTCCGTTGTATAGTTCCGCTGAAAAGTAACCAACCAATCCATGAATGGTACCTTTACGATGACATTTCAAAGTTGCCTGTATTTGTCTCTTGTTATGGTTGTTTTGATTCAAGTGACCAAAATGGTTATTTTTTTGACGATTTTTCAAATTTGAAGGATGCTTGAAGGTCCACAATTTGGCAAATTTTGAAGATAGCGTATTAAATTGATCGCACATAGGAATGTAGAGTTGATGAAATTTGGACACATCATTATATTTGGATATTTTTTGATAAATGGATGGTGAAATAGCAGGTGCAATGTAACTTGTGTATTCCTTTGGAATGAAAATGCAATCATCAGGATCACAATAGCTTTCAACTGAGTCTAAACATTCTGGTGATAGTTCATTGCAACCAAAACTGCCTAACAATTCACTGACTACCAAGTTGAATCCTGCTGTAGTTGGATGCCAAAATCTTACGTCTTCATTCACAATCTCCACCTTATTATTCCAATGATCTTTGTTACGTTGGGTTAAATAGACAATGACGTTTGGATTTTTCTCTACTGCCGTAATTCTAATCTTCTTAAAATCAATTTTTAGGAAGTTCAACGATTTGAACAATTTTTCAATCAATGGACCTCTACCTGGGCCAACAATCAAGATGTTTAGAACTTCATTTGAAAAGTGATTGTTATTATACTGCCTATCGTTTTTTGATTTTGGTTCAGGTAAGCTCAATTCAGATGTATTGAAAGCAGCAGTTGCATAAGTCGATGAATTTCTAATGAATTGGAATCTGGGAAGTTTCATGAGGTCCATCAAGGAAGAAACAATAGCGCGTTCGTAACATTCGTACTTGACTGTGTCTTGTTCAAAAATTTTATAGGTCAAATTATCCAAGTTATTTGATAATGGTTGTAATGGAATCTGCAAGGAATTGATTTGAGAGCCATTCAATTCTGAAAGCAAAATATTATTCAAGGTGAAGTTTTCTATTGGTAGCAATTGATTATTTGTTTCACTTGAAGAGATAAGGTACTTCAAATAATCCAAAAATGCCAAATCACCCAGATACACTTCTTTGTTATCAACCACTATCGTTGATGATCTCTTGTCCTTGCTATCGGTTTCATCAACCATATTAGAAGGTGGATTTGATTTTCGCAAGTTTGTAATCAATGCATTTTCCTTGTCAACACCGTGGAGTAATAATATGGGAGGACACAAGCATTTCTTTTGAATAAATTTCCAAATGATTAACTGATTGAATTTGTTTAAAACTGGATAGTTTTTAGAATTGGGAATGAACCTGGTATTTGAAATCAAACAAAATTTGACCGGTTCCAGCAACCACCTGTTTATCACTATCTGAGGTATATCATGTTTCGGCGCACCCAAAGATACAGAAAGGTTTTCATTATGACTGCATTGGATTCTAATTGTATTCCACATATCCCAAGTTGATAGAGAATCTATAACAGGTATAGCTTCACCAGTTAAACTATTAATTTGTGAATCCTCACAGATGGGCAAACTAATTGAAATTTTCATCGTTGGAAATTGGTTCAAAATTGTATTTAAGTTGTTGGTAAAGACTGATAAATGGTTGATGTCTTTTGGAGGTGCGATTAATAGAGTATCGATACCAACATAATGAGCATAAGACATCTCATTCATTATCACCTGCAGAGAGAATTCGTTAATCAAGTTGTCAATTGTATCGAGTTCAATCCATGAGGATAGGAGACAGATAGTATTCTTGGTATGCTTACCAGTCAATATATTAACCTCGTTTAATTTTGGAATGGGAACGTTCAAATTGTTTAGATTCGAGTGCTTGTCGTAATTTTCTTTGAATTTCTGGAAATATTGCTTGCAGTTTTCTCTGTATCTCGCATTAGTAACCGGTAGTAATACATAGTCATAGCCGAGGTTGATCAAACTTTCCACTAGAGCTAGATCAGACTTGACAAGTGCAGAGGTCAACGGCAAAGGTTTAATGCCAACTTTGACGTTCATGGCCTTAATCGAACTGAAATGATCAAAATCCGAAAGTCTTTGACCTTGAGTGTATATTTGCTTTTTAGCAACATTACTGCTGATCAGTTTCGAATCCATACTATTTCGATTCATGCCGTAGTTTGAATTAATGTTTGCAGAGTTAGATCTATGAACAGATGAGACAGCGAAGAAAAAAAAGTTGGAGTTTCAGAAGAGAGTACAATTTAAACGATTAAACGTTTAAATGAGAATGCTAAAATGATAACGAATGATATCTATAACTGGAAGTTGAGTGCCAAGAAGGGGGGAAAAAAACAAGCAAAAAAAAAGCAGGTACAAAACACAAAATCAGTTAGCAATAAAACAAATAATGAATAGCACAAACAAGCAAAAGGTGACAAACCCCATACAAACCAGTGAAATTGGGCAGATCCAGAGATCAAGGTGCCTACAAAAAGGTGTTGAAACCAACTGAAACAGGTTGAAGCTAAAAAATGGAAAAGAATAATAGATTTGCTAACTTGCTATTATGATTACGTAACATAAATCTATTATTCCGATTTTTTTTTTCCTGGTGCGACGCGACGCGTCGCGTCGCGTCGTTTTTGATCAATTTAAATTTGTTACGTAACAATTCACGTGACTTTTGAAACGGTAGGCGCACTCTAAATGTAAGGATGTTTGTGCCAGTTTTTAATTAAAATTAAAAATAATTATTCTTGATTCGAAATATGAATTATAATTTATATATGTGAATTAGTCTATCTGCATGTTCGTTTCGATGGTTTGGTGAGTATCTGCTTTTTTGGCTTGTTCATAATCTCACTTGACTGCTCGTTTCACTAAGTTACCTTCAATAGATAACAGTGTTTATATTGACATCCTAGCACTTATCTGCTTCGCTTTACGCTTTTACAATGTCTTACCAACAGAGACCTAGGGAACTCTCACCCCAGGAAAGAGAAAAAATCTTTTCGTTCAGGGATAAATACTACTATTCACCAAGATATTCCGACGACCAGTACGAATACAGACACGTTGCTTTACCTAGGGAGTTGTTGAAGATAATTCCTAGCGACTACTTTGCAGAAAACGGAACGTTCAAAATCCTTGCCGAAGACGAATGGAGAACTCAATTAGGAATCACTCAAAGTTTGGGTTGGGCTCATTATGATTGCCATGCTCCCGAACCTCACATCTTACTATTCAGAAGACCAAAACAGTGATTGTTTAGTTGATGAGGCAAATTGATGAATTTTGATCTAGAATAGTGTTTTTATTTTGCTTTTGCTACCTTGTTTTTTGTTTGTTTGTTTGTTTGTTTGTTTGTTTGTTTGTTTCTGTGTTCCTTTATTTTATGTCCCTTAAATCACACTATTTTAATTCACTTATCTTGGATAAGATAAGATGCTTGCATAACTACGTTTTTTACTTTTATTAAAATACCATTCTTGATACCATTTTTCTTTCAGATTTATACATTTGTACTTCCTTGTTACCTTCACTTTTTTTAACTTTTTATTTGTTACCTTTCAATTCAACTATATGTGCCCATATTGCCACCTGCGAAAACTAATATTTTGTAAATCTACTCTATTCTCCTATATTCTTCTAAACTAGACATCCTAAACGTGCTTCAATTTGTTTTTAATCCAACATTTGTTTCATCTCGTGTGCTTCTTGCTTGTTTACCGAATCAAGTAGACGCGTTGAAGTGCTGTTGACGAAAAGTCGCGTCGAATCACGATTGTGAAGGACGGTTTGTCTGAAGTGAATTTGAAGGGCACTTGCTTCCCTCTTACCTCTCTCTTATTTATCTTGTTCACCAGGTGCTTAAAATATAATCCGAATGGGTCCTGGCTAAATATCAAATTGTGCCACTTTCATTGTATACTAAGTTTCATCTTGAATGTCTGATCCGACACATCAACTCTCGCAGGTTTTAGATACACTGATCGAACAAGATTATGAAGGTGTTGAGCAGGATTCAAATTCTTTAGTTGCCCTCCTAACGAGCGTCCTCCCCGCTTATTTTAAGAAGCGATTGAACAAGGATGAAGAGAGAAATGTACTGAAGATCTTTCACTGTGTTCGGCTACTAACTGGGAGGTCTCCTTCATTGGTCATCGACCAGCATCGTTACAAGGTCATATTGAAATGTATCAAACACTTTTATGATTCAAGGTATCACGACAAATTGTTATCGGATGCTGCAAGCCTGACATTGATACATATATTAACTTCCTGCTTTTATGGGAAGCTGAGAAATAATAAATTTGTCCTTGAAATCAGAGATGATTTATTGGATACCTTGGATTCAGATCTAAATTTTGTTTTAGATAGTATCACAAATTCGAACACCAAAACTTTCAAATCTATCGATCTAAGTTCGGTTAGAGAGTCCAACGATTTGAAATTTTCAAAATTGAGTATCAGTGTAAGAATCATGCAAATCTTATTAGAAACTTCATTGAAAGATTTATTTATGTTACATTACCAGGGCTTATTCTTGATTAATAATTTCTTGAATAGAATTTGGTTTTGCATGGATAACTTTGTTATCAATTTCAAATTAAAAGAATCTGATGAAGATAACTTGGATAGCGAGGAAGATAATTTGGATACAGACCTAGATATGAATTTATATGATGATTCAAACGACCATAATCGCTTATTATCGTTGACCTCAATTAAATCCATTTCCAAAAAATTTGATGAACTATATTCAATTCTTTTAGTGTCGATTTGCGATAGCTGCTTTAAGGAAGATAATTCATCTTCAAACCGTTTAGAAATGGTACTATCAAAATGCAAACAGCTTCTAAATTGGTCATTGCTGAACAAATTTCCAATTTTGCAACTTTCTTTAGCTGATACACTAATGAAAATGTTTATTCTTTGTAATGATAACGACAACATGTGCTATTTTTGGAATAAGACTGGAATATCTTTTGATAAGGTTACATTTTCGATTGAATTATTAAACAAAGGTATTAGTAATGATTTGAATATAGTGTTGAGTTTATTATTAGTTATAGACTGTAACACTCGACATTCAGACAACGTATTAACTGATTCAAAATCTATCGATTATTACAAAAGCAACTTAGTGATGGCATTGTCACCTTTTAATAATCAAAAATTGGAAACGTTAAGAAAAAGATTACTCTTCGGCACTTTTAAATATGACGACTATCCAGATATAGATATCATATTAACTCTAACTGACTATGAGAAATTGATTTTTTTGGTGGATAAATCAGATATTTTTCAAACATTAAAAGAGAAAATTGGCTCATTTATGATTGAAAAAATGAACCCCGACAATGAGAATGGCATTAACAATAACTACTCCACTAGTCAGATGGTCATTGATTTGGCTGATGAAGATGAAAATATCATTGAATTGAGAACAAATGCAAAGTTATTCACTTGGATAAAAAATTTAAATAAGTTGATCAAAAATAACGACCCCCTGGTTGACTCAGATGTTGGAAAGTTATCAATCATTAAATCCATCGGAAGGTTTTCATGCTTACTGTCAGGCGATTACGATTATGATACCAAGATGTGCAAAAACTGTGACCACAACCAAGGAGAAAACGACTATTTGGTTGGCACCGTCTCAAGAGAAAGGGACTCAATTTCTAAGAATCCAGAGATGGAATTGGCCTTTGAAATACTGACCAACACTTTTTTGTCTAAAGATAAATTGTTTGAAGATGTATTTCAAACGTTATCATGCTTGATAACATTGAAAATGATCTTCTGTTCGTATAGACCACCACCATTATCTAAATCCCCTATTCTTTGGGGTTTTCTTCAATCTTGCTTCAAAAGTATCTTTAGAGAAGTTCGGTTGCTTACAAGCAAAGTGATTCCTTTGTTTTTACTTGCTCCCGATGACGAACAATACGAGCAAGACTTCCATTTAATATTAGACTATATTTGTTCCTTTAAAACATCCGATAAAAGTGATAGCTATTTATTTGAAGGTATAATTACTTTATGGGGTGAAATGGCCATAGTTACTGGATTGGAAGATAGGCTATATTTGATGATCAATGCTTTGATACAGTTTATGGGTGATACAGATGAGTTCAGGTCAAATTTAGCACTACATGAATTACGGATTGTTGCGTCAGCCAGAAAAATGACTCCTTGGATGCTGATTGAACCGTTTCTTCCGTTGATCAGTTATGATATTATCAAAAGAAGAAAACAGCATTCTTGGCTATTACCAAAGTTTTGCGATTTAATCAAGATGCCCTTGGATCATTTTATGATACGTACGCAGGAATTTACTGTTCCTAGGTTTGTTGGCTTTTTCACTGAAGATCATATTGGATTTATTGCTGATTACATTGGTGAACAGAGAACCACCTTAATCGACAGACACATGGCAAAGATTTTGGCAGTATTATTAACTTCGGAGGCTAAAATCGATTCGAGTAAAATTATGAAAATCATTTCAATTTCCAATCCAAAATATAAAGGAATGCGTTTGGAGGCATTGTTACAAGATGTCTCGCTACTGAACCTCGTCTGGGAACTAACGGTATTGAACAATTCGGAAGAGATGAAAAAAAAGATTATAGAGGCAATTACTTACGTTTGCGGTACTAGGCAGCTTGATCACAGTTGGACGAAGAAGAAATCTGAATTCATTAAAAAAGAAATGGATCTGATGATTTTGGGCTTGGCTCAAACTTTTTCGAGTATTACTCATGACCATAGGGGAACCAAGCCTTATTTAGTGAAAATCAATGCTATAAAAGGTATCAAATGCATAATTGAAATTTCGGATAGCTTTGAATCATGCTTGTCACAGATTATGACATGCTTGCAAATCTCTTTAGAGTCGGAGGAACTACAAAGAGAAAGTCTAAAATGCCTACATGTCCTCGTATCAAATTTGAATTATTCTCCATTATCGATCATTGTTGATCTATTAATTTCATATTTGATACAGAAGTATAATTCTTTCAGCCCTCGAAGCAAGTTGTTGGCTAAGGACATCCTATCCACAATTTTCCAAGCTGACCCAAAAATTGTTAAGGAGCATCCATCTTACATATATTCTCTATCTCTAATTACTGATTTTGACAGCATTACCAAGAGATATGATATCAAGAATCATAATATCTTACTAGAATTTGATAGAAGATTAAAAGATGATAACAAATGGGTTATTTTGCAAGTGTTAGATGACTACTATTATTTCTTGAGAACACATCAAATTGATTTCCAGAGGACGTATATTCAAGATAGTCGTTTAACACCTATATTTGAATCCATATTATCAAATATTATGTCGACATCAAATAAGTTTTCTGTCACAAACTCCGAAATTTCAAGAAGGTGTGCTAAAGTTTTATCATGCATGGGTGCTTTGGATATAACCAAAATTAACTCCTTCTTTAACAAAGATCAAAAAAAGTTTATACTTGTTTCAAACTTAGTAGTTGACCGAGAAATAGCTGAATTTTCATGTTACTTTTTGAACAGCGTCTTGGTTAAGGCGTTTGTTGCCTCAACTGACCCTCAGAAGCAATTGTTTTTGGCTTATTGTATGCAAGAATACTTAAAGATGCTTGACCTTACACCCGAAAATATTGTGAATTCGGATACGACCGAATATATCATTTGGAAAAGATTGAGCAAGTTATCTCAGACAGTTTTGAAACCACTTCTTATTTCTAAATATACCAAGAGTAAACATGACCGTAATAATGCGTTGAAATATCCATTGTACAAAAATACGAAAAAGCATTCAGTTTGGCTGAGAGAATTTACCGAAGATTTATTATGTCGATCAAGTGCTATGAAGAAGCTTCCAAAGACAGCACGTTCGTTGTTTACAAATTGTTCCATTGTTATCCAGGGTCAAGATTTAATGATTTCTGAGTTCTTGATTCCTTACGTTTCATTAATGGTTGTAGTTTATGGCGATGACCAAACAAATTCTGATTTAGAGATTGAAATTAATGCGATTTTGAATCAAGATCTAGAGTCGCTATCAAATGATTCGGCGATTGAAAGCTTGAAATCTTGTTACCGTTCAGTTTTTTCCATCCTTGATTACTTCAGAGAATGGGTTTCGGAGAGAAAGAAGGATAAGAAATACTCTTCATCATCAGTTCAATTGCAAGAGCGGAAACGAGTGGAAGACTTTTTAAGCTTGCTACCAACAGATATCCTGGCCAAACGAACAGCCCAGTGTAATTCTTATGAAAGAGCCATATTTAATCTTGAACAAAGTTACTTGACCAATAAGATGGATAAAGACGAGTTCTTTACTACGATCAGGCACATGTATGCTGAGATTGATGACACTGACGCATTACAAGGTGTCTTGAAGAAATTTTCTACCGATTCATTAAACGATAAATTGCTTCAATTTCAATACAGTGACGATTGGAAAGTTACCCACGAGTCATTAAATGCTTTGGCAGAATTGGATTATGGTAACGGTGAAGCCGGTAACAATAATGAAATTTCTCAGTCCAAAAAGATGGACTCGATCACCTCTTTGCTCAGATGTTTAGATGACCACTGTGAGTATGATCAGGTTTTATTAAAATTGAAGAACTTTGAGTTGTCGATGTTTTTAAGCAAGGATAAAGAAGTATATGATTCTCAAGATGGTAAAGATTGGACTTGCTCTGGCTTACAGGCTGCTGTTTTTAGTGGCCAAATTGACGAATTATATAAGTGGGTCCGACATGCAGAGCAATACACTTCTATATTCTCACCGGGATCTGAGCTTTCAATCTATTATGAGTTTGCTAGAGCATTAATTACACTAAGCACCAATAGGATTAATGACTGCCAAACTCATATTTCAAATGCAACCACTTACGTTGGAATTGCGCTCTCTGTCTCCAAAGAAATGTCACACACAAAACTCTCAAATTATATGGTTCTATTGCATTGTTTGTATGATTTTGAAACTTTGTCAACTGTAACTGATGATTCAACTGTTCGTCCATTTTTGAATTTGTTGCAGTTAAGAGCAAATAATACAACAAAGGATTTTAAGGTGAACTGGAAAGTCCACTCAATGAAAAAATCAATTGAAAAATTGCATCCGTCAATAACCTTACGTCAGAATTTAGGGGAAACTATGGTTAAAAGTTCACAGATCTTGAGAGAAGCCGGAAGGTTAGATTTGGCTACAAAAAGTATCACGGGCGCATTGATGATGACAGATGCAACTTTGAAACAAGACATAGATTTGGAACTATCTAAGTTGCTATGGGCTCAAGGGGATCATAGTCAGGCTCTTAAAATTTTAAAGAGTTTAATTGACGATTCATCTACTAAGAAGTCTCCTGAAATTCAATTGACTTACACTGAATGGCTAGAAGATTCTGCAAATGGTAGCTCGGACGAGGTTATCAAAGGCTATGAAGCAGCTGCAGCTTTGGATATTTACAGCGGAAAACCTCAGTATTATTTAGGTAGATACTATAACAAGATGCTTGATGCACAGTCAGTTGAAACCTCAGGTTTGAAGAGACCAGAAAAGGACTTTTATGGGAACTTAGAATTTAATGTCATCAAAGCTTATATTAGGTCCGCTGCCCTTTCTGATGATTATCTTTTTGAGGTTTTACCTAAAGCTGTCACCATTTGGTTAGATTACAGTGCCAAATATAGAAATGCGAGTGAATTAACCGGTTATTCATATGAATCTATTTCTTCGAAAAGACGTGATAATTACTCAAGTATTTTGAAACTTATCAAACTAGGATTTTCAAAAAGTGAAATTCCAGTTTATAGATGGTACTCTGTCTTATCCCAATTAATTTCCAGAATGGTTCATGGTGACCATGATACAGAAAGCTTAATTTTGAAGATCATCACAGAATTGGCTAGAAATTACCCTGAGGTTGTATTATACTCGGTATATTCCCAGGTGCAATCGAATTCACTCGATAGGTCCAAGAGAGGTAAAAAAATATGCGAGATTCTACAATCCAGTACTGATGTTGTGTTATCGCAACAAGTGTTTTCGGCTTTCCAACTATTAGAGGCTCTTAAAGGAGTTTGTCAAGCAGACATTAGAAGGTCACGTCACAGCAGGTTGCATCTTTACAACGACTTGAAGTTTTCGTATCCAGCTGATAGTGAATGTAGAGCATTGGCCATTCCTCTTTCTAGCAACTTCAGAACTTTGCTATCATCAGGAGCGAGCGGTAATCATAGGAAATCTAGCTCGTTCCAAGTTGAAAAATTTGTCACTTTCAAAGGATTTGATTCTAGGGTGAGCATCTTGTCATCGATGCAAAAACCAAGAAAATTGTATATAATTGGATCAGATAACAAAAGATACAGTATAATGTGCAAACCAAATGATGATTTGAGAAAGGATGCGAAGTTAATGGAATTTACGACGGTCATGGATAGATTGCTCAAAAACAATCCCGAGGCGGAGAAACGTAATTTATCAATTTTATCGTATGCAGTGACGCCGTTGAATGAGACTATGGGGGTTATTGAAATGGTAGACAATGTGAGAACAATCAGAGACATAATGTTGACTTACTTGCAACGACAAGGTATCGCAATGGACTTTGGCAGATTGAAAGAATTGTTGGGTGATAATTATTCAGTCGAGAACAAAATAATAAATTACAGGAAGTTATTACGTGAATACAAACCAGTTTTGCAAATTTGGTTTGTCGATCAATTTGCCAACCCTGTTACATGGTACCGGTCCCGAAACAACTACATCAGATCGTGTGCCGTGATGTCGATTGTCGGGTATTTGGTTGGTATGGGAGACAGACATGGTGACAACATCATGTTAAACGAAATTTCTGGTCAGATATTACACGTCGATTTCGATTGTTTGTTTGATAAGGGTAAGAAACTTGCTGTTCCTGAATGTGTTCCTTTCAGATTAACTCAAAACATGCTGGCCGCAATGGGTGTAAATGGGTACGAGGGTAACTATAGAAAGTCATGTGAGGTTACCATGAAGCTAATCAGGGAGAACGAAAACATTTTAATGAACGTTTTGGAAACTTTCTTGTATGATCCAATCATGGATTGGAAAGTTAAGAAAAAAAGAAGAGGTGGTGAAGAACTGGATGGTGGTTCTAACAGTGGTTTACAACCTCAAGCTGCTATGGATACAATCCGTAGAAAAGTGAAAGGTGTTTTGGATAGAAAGGATTTGGACACAGGTGCTAAAGATAGTGGGGGGTTAGCCGTTTCCGTTGGCGCACAAGTGGATGCCGTTATCCAACAGGCTACATCGGATCAGAATTTGGCCCAGATGTACGTTGGTTGGATGGCATTTTTGTAAATTTGTGACTCAGTTAAGTATTAATGATAATTGTATAATAAATGTAAATGATTGATTGTTTTGTAAAGAAGAGAAATTTTTGCGACGACAAGCCAGTTAATGCGTCTCTCGTTTGCCTCTATTCTATCTTTTACTTCTCATCCTTAACGGCAAGACATTTTTTCTATTATGAAACAAAGGAGATCAAAAAAAGAAAAAATACACAATACTCAGCAAACACAAATTAAAACAAGTATAAATGAAACAACCAAAAATTACAGAAAAATAGACAGACACATACAAAAAACTTCAAAATCTTTCACTTTTTTTAATCACTGAACTCCTCTTCAGAGACATCATCACTATTGGCGATACTCTCATCATCATCATCGTCGTCATCAAAATCGCTTCCACTCTCGCTGTAATCGCCTTCTGAGTCCACATCTTCATCTTCAGGGTTGTCGTCAGATGGATTGAAATCAGATTCGGGTTCACTTTCATCACTATCATCGGATTCACCGTCACCAGTCAAGAAACTCCAACCGCCATCGACAAAGAATTGGTATGGGTCCGCTTGAATCGTTTTCATAATCGTGGCCCAGTTCAAATTCACTGTACCTTCACTGAATGGCAAGTCAACATCTGTTAACCATGCCTTAACATCCTCTAGAACTTCCATTGGAATCGTTGAGATGTGGACCACCGGTTTACTGAAATCTTTGAAGACAAACACCAGATCAAAGTTCTTTAAGCCAAATTGCACTCTTTCCAAATGCGCAATCTCGATCTCTTCCAAGGTGATGACTAAAAATGGTAAATCAACCAATTGAACCAAGCAGTCTCTTGTAGGTAGACATTGAACGGCAGATCTTGAAGGGACACCTTGGAAGCCTAATTCTCTGAAAGGGATATCTAGATCAACCAAACCGTTGGATGCACTAGCGATTTGTTCGGCAAATTGCTTGAATTCTTTATCCAAAGCAGCCTTTCTTCTTCTTTCTTCTTGTTCTTGCTCCAATTCGTCTTCGTCACCATATCTGTACTTTCTCTTTCTGTTACCAGTCTCATCAACGGTGATATCAGAGGCTTCCCTATAAAACTGAACATCGTAAGTCTTCTTTTTACCAATCATAATTGGAGTTTTAAGATGACAATGAACAATGACCAACAACTCACCTTTACAGGATTGGAAAAACAAGTGCTTAATGTTGGTGAACAAGACATCAACCCTTTGATCTGATCTTCCCAAAGATTGATATCTGATACCATTTTGGTGGATGGCAACAGAGCCCGGCAATCTCTTAGTTTCAGGAGTTGGTCTGACAAAGACACCATCCATTCTTTTTGGTCTGTTAACTTCAACAAGGGAAGCTTGGCTAACAACATCAGCTTTCTCTTTCTTTTCAGCTTCTCTTTTAACAGACTCTTTCTTCATTTCGGTGATTTTCTTCAATACTTCAGTCATTCTTTCTCCATCTTTGGATCTGAAACTTAAGCTTCTAATGAACTGTTTGTCATCACCCAATTCGAAAGGTAATTCCTCTCTTTTGGAACTTGCAATACCAGGAGAATTGAAATTCAATCTCAGGTGTGTATATTCACCTTCTTCAGTTTTGGAACCGTTTTTGAAAGAGTTGATATGGAATGGGACAGGACGACCGCAAATTGGTAGGATAATGGTTTGATTTTTTGAATCAATGTGGATCTTCAAATCCCTCACATTATTTGGAATTTGGGATTCCCTAACGTACGATTCATACTTCTTAAAAACTGCTCTTTTTTCACCTCCTTCAGTGGCATCTTCAGGATTAAATCTATCCAAACCTTCCTTTAGTCTCTTGGCATGCAATTCCTTTTGGATTTCCTTTTGAATTTGTGTTTGATCTTCTTCGGAATTTTTTTGTTCAGCTCTCATTTTGGCTTTAAGGACTCTTGTATTTGGACCACTGGCAGCATATTTGATATCCACTGGGTTTGACTTGGCAGAATCCTTTTCGGATTTGGATTTTTCACTCTTGACTGAGACTTTCTTTTTAGAATCTGAATTGGTAGATTTTTCATCATCTTCATCATCTTCAAAGTAGAATGCAACCTCTTTTCTAGATCTTGGCGAGTCGGTTAAGACAATTGGCTCAGCTCCAGTCACTCTGACAGTATCAGCAATCATCAGCGAGTAATTACCTAATTTAGGATCTGTCAATCCGCCGAAACCTAAAACCAAATTGGCAACGGAGTTTTCAATGACGGTTCGACCATTTTTGGCGTTTAAGATACCAGCAGAATCTCTGAAATCGATACCAATTAACGAACCTATATTCTTCATGAAATTTGCAACTAAATCTGGTCTTTCAGCTTCGATCATCTCTAATGTTTTGTTGTAAATATCACTGACAACAGCACCATTTTTCAACATTCCCATTACTTTGTTTTGAACCTTTAATAAGAAGTCGTAATTTTTTTCCATTTCTTTTGATGGGGCAATTAAGAATGTTCTAGTGACGTTAGCACAGTAACTTTTATAACGTAATCCTAAGGATGCAATAATGATAGATCCACCCAACTTGTCATTTGTCGACTCCACAGAAAATTTCAATTCGTACTTGCCGTTACTTTGGACAATTGGCTTATAACACCAATCCAAGTTGTTCAAATCAAAATCGTTTCCCAACTTCTTCATTGCTTTGTTTAATTCCATGTTCTTGAAAAATTTAGGATCATCAATTTTGGCTTCTAGTTTATCAACCAATTGAGCATTGGTGACGTTCAATTCTTCGTCAATGATCTTACTCATCTCGTCCGTGAAATAGGTCATCATATTGGTTGAACCTCTGGCAGCAGTTCTCAAATTTCTCTGTTCCTCTTCATCTTTGAATTCCAAACTTGCAGAGACACCTAACGAGGCGTCAATTAATTCAAAGTCGCCTTTAACGGAATCCCAAATTGGATTCCATTCATCCATAAATTTACCTGCAAACTTATCCTTTGGTAGTATACCGATCTTACCACCGCTTTCCTTCATTTCCGAGATCAGCTTTTCAAATAAAGATTTGTTATGTTCGGCATCTTTATTTCTTGTTAGAATAGTCAGATTAGGATTGGAAGTCTTGAGGGGGTTCAAGAACTTGGCCTTACCGACTGATGTCAAGACGATGATCTTTTTGCCAGTGATGAAAATTGCCGTTGCTGGGAATTCGTAACCCAACAACCAAGTATGTAAAACTGTTGACTTCTGATAAGGATTCAAATCATCGTTCGAACCAACAACAACTAAAATACCATTGATGGACTTGAATTTTGGAGAGGAAGTGATATTCTTCTGCAAGATGTGTAGCCTTCTACGGAATGACGCCTGATCGATTTTAACTTCGGACATGATCTGGAAACAGAATACTACTATATGGACCTAACAACCGTATTATCCAAAGCAATCTTAACAGAATTGTATCTTTTGAGCTCTTCCTTTTCTTCTTTTCTGCTTCCCTCCACGATCTTCACGAGTTGCAAATCCCTTAATATAATTGATTGTTCTTCGCTTTCGGATTTCTCGAGTCGCGTCGTGGCGACGCGACTCTCTTAATTCTGTTTTTTTTTCTTTCTGCTGATCACGTGGCAGACCGGGTAACTACTTTCAGAGGACGATCGACGATCGACCTAAAATTAATAACAGATACAAGTCGATCGACGCACACTGCAAAACTCGCTGGCAGACAAAGACAGAAAGAACGAAAATAGGCAGCTGGTTGGAAACACTTGTTTTGGATACAATTTGGAGGTATTCCTTGTCTGTTTCCCGGTATTTTTGTCTACTTTGTATATCGGACTGGAAAATCAGTATTAATTAATATAGTTTCAACGTTTTAACCGGCTATATTACTTGGTTTCCCTGTCTTAAATTTAGAGAACCCCTCAATTCCAGCGAATCGTTTATCGCCTTTTATCAGTCTCGATTTCAATAAATCAATAGCATTCAATTCACACTTGTTTGTTATAAATAGATCCATTTATTATTCATTTATAAATTTGCCTCCTCCAACCTTTTATTCCAAAAAACAACAACAACTGCATTCACATAACGCTCCAATATGGCTGACGCTGCTGAAGATTACTCCTACGATTACGAATATTTGTTCAAGATTGTTTTGATTGGTGATTCCAGTGTGGGTAAGACTAACTTGCTTTCCAGATTCACTAGAGATGAATTCAGTGCAGAAACTAGAGCTACTATCGGTGTCGAATTTGCCACCAGAACCATAGATATTGACGGTAAGAGAGTCAAATCTCAGATTTGGGATACCGCCGGTCAAGAGAGATACAGAGCAATCACCGCTGCATACTATAGAGGTGCTCTAGGTGCATTGGTTGTGTACGATATCTCTAATTCAGATTCCTACGAATCCGTTTCAAGATGGTTGAGAGAATTGAAAGTGCATGCTGATGCCAACATCGTGATAGCAATGGTGGGTAACAAATCCGATTTGGATCATTTGAGAGCCGTGCCAACTGACGAAGCTAAGAACTTTGCTGCCGAAAACAATTTGCTCTTCACCGAAGCCTCTGCCTTGAATGCAGAAAACGTCGAGTTGACTTTCAATCAGTTGATTAAGAACATCTATGAGATGGTTTCAAAGAGAAAATTCGATATGGATGGCATGGATCCAAGTCAAGGTGGAAACAAAAACTTGGGATCGGGTCCAACGATTACTTTAACTCCAGCTCCAAAAGATCAAAAGATATCAAAGAATTCAAATTGTTGTTAAATCATCATCATTGTTGTTTTTATATTTTAATTTTTTTTTCTTGAATACCGCTTTCTTGGCTTATGTTTTCGTTTGATTTTCTAATCTTATAATCAACCCACCGTTTTTGTGTTTGTTTTTTTCCTCTATTTTTTTTACTATTTTAATTATGTGTTTTATCCTATATTTTAGTTTGTTTCCCTAATGAAATTTACTTTTTTAGTATATATATATATATTTATAATCATACTTTTACTTTAGACATCACAGAAGCTGTAGATATACAACCTTCTGGTATTTCATATTAAATCGTACACAAGAAATAAATACAAAGCAAACCGCATAGCAAGAAACAGGAACAATTGAAAAAAAAGGAAGCAGAACAATACCAAGCTGAAGAAAGAGGAAAGCATAAAGAAACGAAATTCAAAAAAACAAAACAAAAAAACACAAGCAAATGGAAACAAAAGGCTACACTGAAACTTTTAATACATCTATTTTCTTCTCAAGTGATGTGTGATATGAAAACAAGAGTTTATTTTTCGGCAAAATCACCATCTTCGTCTTCTGCATCGTCGTCATCTGGTTTCAGGCCGAGCTTTTCACTAACTTTAGAGTAATCAACAACTTTACCTCTCGTTCTTCTGCCGGTAGTGATGATGTTGGCTGCATCGATCTCCAATAGATCGTCTTCTTCGTCCACTTCATCATCACCCTCCACAATCAATTTGTCATCATCTATATCTTTATCCTCGTCATCGTCATCAGAATCCCTTTCTTCTTCTTCGGCAGGAGGGACATCGTCGTACTTTCTTCTGTTATGCTTTCTTTTCTTCTTCTTCTCCTTTGCCTGACCTTCACCGTCTTCTTCTTCAACTTCTTCAGCCTTTCTCTTCTCCGACTCGGTTGCTGCTGCCTGCTTCACATCTTCCTTTGGCTCTTCAACGGTAGTAGATTCAGTAGCTGGCTCAGAAACTGGCCCAGCAATTGGCTCAACAACCGGGGTATCAACAGTGGTTTGCTCTTCGTTAGACATTTCTATGATTCAATTGAGTATAATTGATCTTCTAGATGGCAATCAAAACAGATGGAATCTATCCAAAATCGGGAGAAAAATACAGCCACGAAAATGATGAAACGGCTAGAAATGCAGTAGAGCAAAGCAAATTTAGATCGAGATATTCGAATATTAATTTTAAGATTCATACATGGCATCCAGATAACCCGTGTAAAGGTGCACATATCAAGGTCGCGCACGTCGATCGACCATACGGCCCCGCTCGCGAGCGCATGCCACAATTTTTCTTTACTGGTTTTTGAAGCTAGCATGTTTTAACTATAATTCTTTTATTGTTTCAGTACGCCACCAAATTTGTTGTGATTTGTTTCAGAAACACAGTGCTTTATTGATTGTTTCGGTAGATAGGAAATTGATATGACTGTGGGACAAATACCAAAGAAGGCTAAGCTTTCCAATTTGATTAATTTCAGAGTCAGGGTGACCACAACGGACAACACAACGTATTTTTCAGGCATTCTTTTATCCTTCGACAAACATTTGAACCTCGTGTTATCAGAGACTGAAGAATTTAGATTGACTAAAAATTCCGTGATAAAACTAAACAAGCGTAAAAAAACTGCAGTGACTCCCTTGATACAAGATGAGTCGGACATCAAGGAAGAAAAAAGGTTGCTTGGATTGGTCATTCTTAGAGGTGAGAACGTTGTGTCTGTTGTTGTGGAACAAGCACCTAAGATTTCGAATTTGAAACCTGAATTGAGATTGAATAAAGGTAAAGGATCTATTAGACCTTTAGTGACACTCGATGGTGGCAATGCTGCTGCACTGACCGCTGCTACTGCTGCCGCCGCTGCAACTGGATCTGTAAGTAACAGGAATTCTGGAGGGTGGTTGAGTAACCCAATCAAGACTGGTGCCGGTGCCGGAGTGACGAAACCGCAAAGAGGAGGTTTTAGACGAAAGTAAGTAGGATTTTATAAAATTATCACATGATCACACATGCGTGTAGTTTGTTTTGTATATTATTAATATTAGTGTTCAGATTATGAAATAATTAGAAAAAAAAACGACAGTAAGAACAAAAAAAGAATTACAAGTATAACGATGCACAGAACACAATATCCCTCTTGATATTCTCTTGGGCTTCTCCCATCTTAGAATGCAATGCCGAGTCACCTATGATCAAGGCACAATTTTTAACCTCAACACAAACTTGATCCAATCTAGTGATGACCCTCACAATGGTACCTTCAGCTTCGTCGAGATCGTTCGACAACTCCATGATATCTTTAAAACTTTGACCTCTAGCCCACTCGTACACAGTATTAACTAATCCAAACCGATTTCTCTCCAAAAATGACTCTTCTTCAGAAGTCATGATGATCTTCTTCTCAATATAGACGTTCAACATACGTTCCACTATGGCCATTATCTTGGATTTACCCTTTTCTAATCTAGGCGTCGACATCAGTGTATCTGATGATGAATTCTCATCCCCATTCTTCTTCATCTTCTTACCTTCATAAACAAAACACGATAGTAGAGCAACGATTTCCTCTGCCGTCAAGTCACTTAAAAAGTTGTCGAACAACAATTCTGTTATTATCAATTCCCAACCAATGTTGATCTCACACGCAACTCTACCTTTCAAATTCACTGTTAATTCCACAGGGTTGATGAATTCTAGCTCGGCCAACACTTCCAATCTTTGCTCATAATCTGGCAGCAATTCAATGTTATCGTCACTCATCAACGATTTCAGAGAATCAATCTTAGCTTCAACTCTCTTTCTTTCGATTAAAGTCTTGTAATTTTCATCAAAGATACTGGCAAAACCTTCGTCCGCAAGATACTCTTCGATATCCGATTTCAATTGAGTCATCCGTGATAGAGCTTCAGAAATTGCTGGGTTTTGGGTTCTCCACTCGTACTCATTCAACTTCTTTTGGAACGACAAAATTCTCTCCATCTCTTTTCCAAAACCAGCGATTTCCTCTTCATCATTGTTAATTATACGGGTAATCTGGGCTTTCACCATGTAGTCAGAAATAAACTCAATCTGTGTTAGCGGAACAGAAACAAACTTCAAGCTGCCTCGGTAACCCCATTTTGGGAAGAACTTTGAAACGTAAGAAGGATCAAAATCAGTAGTGAATATCGATCCCATCTGATCTCTTCTGCGATTACCTGTATCAAAAGCCAACAAAGTGATTTCTGCATCTCCGCTAGACCATCTTGCCGTCACAGCAGGTTGGCTGATGTCCCCATTTCTATAGACAACTAGTCTACCAGTCCGCAGCTTTTTCTGATGGTACAAGATTTTGAAGCTCTCTTGAACCAATTTACCATAGTCCAATTTAAGTTGCTCCATGCTGTCAAAGTACAAACCCAACTTGATACTGTCCTCCTCTGAAACGTTCAACTTGTACTTATCACTACTCAAATCTTTCTCTAGGCGTGCCACTTCCATCTGATGTTCAGGTAATAAGGACTGAGTAGAATTCTCTGAAAAAGATCTCTTGATCATCTCTTCCACCCTCAATGCTTCCACCCGCAATAGATTCAAAATCATGTTGTACGTCAATCTGAACTGTGATGATAGCTTCGTGGGGGTGCCCAATGTAACATTTTTGAACGACCGTTGATCAAGTGGTTCATTATATGACATGACAATAACGGTACCTGTCTTATCCAAACCCCTACGACCAGCTCTACCTGACATCTGTGTGAATTCTCCGGGCAACAAATCCCTAAACCCAGTACCATCATGCTTTCTCAATTCACTGAACACAACAGTTCTAGTTGGTAAATTTAAACCCATCGCAAAGGTCTCAGTAGCAAACAAAACTTTGATAAGTGTCTTGGAAAACAAGATCTCAATTGTTTCCTTCACAATCGGTAGCAAACCACCGTGATGGACAGCTATACCCCTAGATAACATCTCTCTAATTTTCAAAATCTGTGGTAATTCTCTATCTTCTCTTTTCAATCTAGAGATGGCTTTATCTATGAACATATGAATTTCAGATGATTCTTTATTGGTACAAAGATTGACACCACCTAATGTATCTGCATATTCCTCACATCTCTTTTTGGAGAAGACAAAAACGACAGCAGGCATTAGGTCATTTTTCTTCAAATAATGAACTAACGAAGGCCATGTGTTCTTATTCGGAGCATCTCTCTGCCTTCTCTGACCACCAGCTGCACTTCCTCCTCTACCCGAGAATCCACCACCCCTGGCGCCACCTCTGGCACCACCTCTAACAAGGCTTCCCCCTCTGGCACCTCCTCTAGCACCTCCTCTAGCACCACCTCTGGTACTCCCTTTAGCCGGCAAATCTTCTTTAACAGGTTTTACTAGAGTGTCTGTATGTTTCTTGAAATTACTCTCCAAAAAATTTCGAGAAGAATCAATGATCTTAAATAAATCACCTTTAGCCCATGCAAAGATCTCCAATGGAACTGGTCTCTTTGGTGTTGAAATAACGTAAATATCCTTCTGTTTAGTTCTACCAACCCATGATGCAAATTCGTAGGTATTAGGCACAGTTGCCGATAGTAATATGACCTTAATATGATCAGGTAACATAATAATGACTTCTTCCCACACAACACCTCTATCGGCATCGTTCACATAGTGGACTTCATCAAAAACGACAAATTCTACATCTCTGATTAGATCTGCACCTCTATACAACATAGACCTTAAAATTTCGGTTGTCATGATTAAGCAATTGGCGTCTGGGTTGATTTGAACGTCACCAGTAATGATACCAACACCAACATCATTGAAAGTTTCTTTAAAATCTCTAAATTTTTGATTACTTAATGCTTTAATTGGAGATGTATAAATTGTTTTGGTCATATTTCTATTAGACATAGCAATTGCGTATTCGGCAACTACAGTCTTACCGGCCGATGTGTGAGCGGCAATGAAAACAGAATCACCTTGTTCTAAATGATAGACAGCTTCTTGCTGGAAAATATCCAACTTGAAGGGCCAAATTCTTGCAGGATTAGGAACTAGTTCATCAAAGTTTTCAAGATCGTGAGTTAGTTCAACGACATGCGCCCATTCTTTTCTCTTAACTTTTGAATCAGATGGGTCACCCGTTACTGGATGCGAAAGTGCAGTTGGTCTCACTATCATATTCTTAGGTATTATTTCAGCAATTTCGTCATCCAAATCAGAATCTTCAGTCTCTACTTCTGTTCGAAGTGAAGATGATCGATGCATATCATCATCGTCTTCATCTTCTTCGCTCTCTTTGCCGTCATCTTCATCCTTTTCAATTTCTTCGTTTTTTCGCAAATCAATAATTTCTTGATCGATTTCTTGATCCAGTTGTACATCCAGACCTCTTGTTAAACCTTGTGGAATGTCAAATAGACCTCTATCATCCTTGTGTAGAAATTTTGTAGTATCGATCAAGTTACCGCCCGTGGCTAATCCACCCGGTTGAAACGGTAGAAAAGATGAACCACCCATCAATGCATCGTTTTTATTTGTAAATTTTCTTTTCATTGATAAAGAGGTAGTTGCAGAATCACCTTGATCTAGCACAGATAAATCAAACTTCTCTTCATACGAGACAATATCACCATTTATACCTTGTCTTTTGAATCTGATGGTAGTTCTGCTAATAGAGCCAGATAATTCAACCAGAGAATTATAAAATCTCGAAGTGTCCTTTGGTTCAACTTTTGGCAGTTGTTGAAACTCATCAAGTAAATCCCAGGGTAGTGCCTGACGAGGAGTCAAAAACTTTGAGGTAATCTCTTGATTGACTTGTTCATCTGTTGGCACAGCTGAAGAATAGCTGGTTTCAGTTTCACTGTCCAAAGGTAATTGAGCGCCAGTATCGATGAGGCTGGCAGATCTGAGATCTTGCAAGATTTCTTCTAAGTCAATATCGGTCACCATTCTAGCTAAACGCTCGAAGAATGCAAATATAGTCAAGCGATCCAGTAACAGACCGCAAAGCAGTGACGGGCATTAGACCCCTACCGGTTCAAATACACAGGTTTGATGTTGACCAGCACCAAATGATTACACCATATCTGAGATAAGCAACAACATAATGTATTACGTGATGCATGACGTTACCACATTACTTGACACACCTCTGCACCAGGTTGCAACCGCCGAACAACAAATTAAAAAACTGGAGAAAAAATACAGCCTGTGCTCGCTGAGCGGCCAAGGCGGTCTACCCCAGATCCCAGCTACGCTCCACAGCATCCTCTGTATCGAATTACAACCCCTGTGCACTCTTATTGACCTGTTTATCTGCTTTCAAACAGCCAGAGCTTTAAATAATTGTCTCATTATCTTACAAATATTTATAAAAACCCCCTTTTGGTAGTCCATTTTGCTTGTGTGCGTGCGTGCGTTTGTGTGTGTGTATACTGTTTTTTGGTCTCGTGCTTCGAATTTCTTTCTACATAGACTAACTCGGTGTTCTACAACAAACGGGCATTTGACTCATTTTTAAAATTTCCATTTTGTTTTGATCCGAACCAATCGGTATAATTTCTTGTTTTACAATAGTACAAGACCAATTTAACCTTTTTCCTTTCATCCGTTACATACAGTTTTTTACCCCACAAATCTATAATAGACTGTTGTATCGAAGATGCCTGTCTACGGTATATCTCAAGTTGACAACCTAAGAGTATGCGTTGTTATGGTTGGCTTGCCAGCAAGAGGTAAGTCGTTTATCTCCCAGAAGATTGTCCGTTATTTATCCTGGTTATCAATCGCCACCAAGTCGTTCACCGTGTCGTCATATAGAAGGGAAGAATACAAGCTGCAACCAACTGCTGATTTTTTCAATCCAAATAACGTCGATGGCTTGCATATAAGAGAGCAGGCCACTGAAGATGCATTGAAAGATATCATTAAATGGATGAACGAAGAAAATGGTTGTGTAGCTATATTGGATGGTTCTAACGTTACCAAGAGGAAGAGACGGCAAGTTTCCGAGGTGTTGAAGAACCATAAGATTGAACCACTATTTTTGGAGAGTTACTGTGATGACGAGGCAACTGTTAAATCCATGATATTGGATATAAACTCCACTTCTCCAGATTACACTGGAAAATCTCCAACTTACGCTACCGAAGACTTGTTGACCAAAATTAATTATTACGAGAGGTATTATGAACCAATGGACATCACCGATGAGAAAGATGTGTCGTTCATTAAATTAATTAATGTCAATTCTCAAATCATAATAAATAAGATTGAAAGCTATTTGGAGAGTAGAATAGCGTATTACATAATGAATTTACACATCAAGCCTCGTTACATCTGGTTATCTAGACATGGTGAATCACAATACAATTTGGAAGGCAAGATAGGTGGTGATGCTGATTTGAGTGAACGTGGAATGAAATATGCACGTAAATTGAAAGATATGGTTGCCCAATACGTTCCAAATCATGAAAACATTGAAGTTTGGACTTCTACTCTTAGAAGAACCAACCAAACTGCGCAATTCTTACCAAATCCAAAGAAACAATGGAAAGCTTTGGATGAACTTGATGCTGGATCATGCGATGGTTTGACCTATGACGAAATTGAACGTGAATTTCCTGAAGATTTCCAAGCTAGAGATGAAAACAAATTTGAATACAGATATAGAGGTGGTGAGTCGTACCGTGATGTTATTTCTCGTTTGGAGCCAATCATCATGGAGTTGGAGAATCAAGAAAATGTTCTAGTGATCACTCACCAGGCTGTCTTGCGTTGTATCTATGCTTACTTCATGAACGTTCCCCAAGAGCAAAGTCCCTGGATGTCCATTCCTTTACATACGTTGATCAGACTGGAACCAAGAGCCTATGAAACCATCGTTACGAGAATCAAAGCCGATATTCCTGCCGTCAGCACTTACAAAGAAAAAGGAACGAGTAAATTAGGTGAAAGCACTAGTGGTGGGAACGTTATGGCCGGTGAGGTTATCAGCAGTACCACTAACGGGGTGGTATAGTCGATGGAATGAATACGTATATATATGTTTTCTTTTCCTTTTCTTCTATTTTTGTTTTATTTGTCCACTTTTTATCTTAATCATTCGCTACCATGTATGATTTAAGCCGGGTCTGTTTTACTATATGTTAACTCTTGCTTCTCTGACTGTTTTAGTTTTTAGTTTTTATTTTCTGGAATTTTTTTGATCATTGCTTGATTTTTTGTTCCTTGTCTTCTATGCCAACAATAAACTATCACATATACTGGTTTACCTCTGTATGTGTTTTTCTTTTCTTCTTTTTCATTTATTAAATATATTCCCACATTATTATCAAAAAAAGAAGATAGTTGTTTAAAATAAGCACTAAGCAAAATTCAAATAAGACGCATAAAAAGATAAACACTCACTAGTAGTTACCAATTTCCATTAGCTTAAAACGAAGAAATTCATACTTATCGTCACCAAACCAATCGTCTATAAATTGATAATCGTTCAAAATTAGGATTTTGAAAAAAATGACAAAAAAAGGGATTATAAGAAAATTCCCGGATTTCCGAACTTCTCTCGAGCCTAATCCTGTAAGAATGAATATAATCAGTAGCAGTACAATACTGATGAAAAATAAATGAGTAAATTCAAACTCTTCGGGCAGTAGATCACTACCAACAAAGAATATTACATTCAATCCTAACAGTGTTCCACAAGCGATTAAGAAACATACAACGGCGATTCTGGTAAACCAGTTATTGATAAATATTTTCTTTAATTTTTGATCGACAGTCTCAATTACCTGTAGCTCTTCTGAAGTGAACTCATAACTTTCATCAAATGTTGAGTCCTCCAATGGGAATAGTTTAAAGTTATTAGAAGGGCATCCTGTTTCAGCTGACGCTCTTCCGGTTAAAAATTTAGATCTAGTTGCATTATGCATAAATGGAAGCCTCAACGTTCGCTTTTGATCCTTGCTGCTTTCTTGGCCATGCAAAAAACCACCACGAATTGCCATATAATTTAAATGAGTATTTTTTTTCAAATCAATATCAGTCAACTGTTGCGATTTTGGAAATTCAGCCAGAAAGGGATTATAAGGTGCAGTGGAACCAGCTGTATGTAATCTAATTCTAAAATCTTCAATTGTGACAGCGTCATCTTGAACAATAATTGTTGATGCCTCTGAGAGGGACTTATTCTTCCTTGAATTTCGGCTGATTTTACTTGATAATGCAGGATTTTGTATGCCACCATTCGGATTGTAACAGGTTTTCCAACCAGTATGAGCTTGATTCCCTGATTCTATCGTTGACTGTTCCCATTTTTCTTGGTTTCTTGCGTCCGACCTTGTTTTAAGATCATTTGACTTTCTTTGCAATTTTTCATTTTTTGCTTTTGCCCTTTTTGTACTCTTTATAAAGTCTACTGTTGCCCCTCCCAAATTTGAATTTGATTGGATTTCGTGCTGTCCTCCAAGACCGGGATCAAAATCAGCGACAAACTCTGAGTGGTCTTCATTCGTTGGATTAGTAGAAATTTCAAGCATTTTTTAAAATAAAATCTGAGTGTTTTCTTGACCGAGAGCCTTGTAGTATTTGTGAAGAAAGTGCTTTGTTTGTAACAATTGTTGACAGGGTTGATTGAAGAAGCAACGTAGGTCAATTTGATCCCTTTATTCTCTTGGACGCTAAATTTACAGTAAGCAGATCTCTGGAGGTTATTGAGATGGCACATGTACCAAAGAACAGTATTCCTTTTTACCGACTGATGAAAAAACAGCGGATAAGAAATACAAACAAGGAAAAAAAGGGAAACTGTTGTTAATAACAAAAGAATCAAAGAAATAAAAGGACGAAAAGGGACAAAAAGGAATTCTTTACTGAAGATCGGGCGCGCAATGACTAAGCACGCGGTATAATATTACATAACCACAGCTGGGGGTCGAATATACGGGGCATATATATATATAGATCATACCTAACTTGCATGTATTCTACCAGTATGTATGTGCATTCTATTTACAGGTCTTGGGTGATTTGTTTTATTGACTGCTTACTGGTTCTGGCAGTCTTCATACTCACTTCTCTCTCTAGTCCCTTCACAGCTTTCCATAATCCCTTCACCTCTTTAGGTTCTGGTAAACCCGATCCCACCCATCTAATCTTGAAGGAATCGTCGATCAAGTAGATATATCCAGCATACATGTTACTCATTAGTAACTGTTCTCTATCGGATCTAGGAAGAACATGTTCTCTCATTGCTATAAAGTAATTGCTCTGTTGTGATTGAGGCATTTGGGCACGTAGTTTGGAAGGAGAGATGAAAGTGTGCACGAAATGTTTGGACCAATTTTCACTCAACATCAACTGCACTATTTGTGTATTTGGGAATTCTTGTTTCAGATAGTTTAAACCAGACTCCGATAAGAAAGTATCCGATGAATTTGGGATCTTGAAATAATCATCTGTCATTTCCACACCGGATTCAGTTGAAAACACTCTTAGCACCGAAATTTTTGATTTTGATAAGGCATCCATCAATTCAACCTGTTGACTTTCCAAAGATTTCACTTTAAAATTTGGGAAATATTTTGCTCTCTCCTTCTTGAAGTATGATATTGGGGCTTCGAACAATCTACCTTTTGTTCTCATGTAAACGTGGAAATCGTACAGCCCACCATAAGCCAAATCTTTCTGAATATTTTTAACTCTTCTCTTTCTGGTAACACCATCAAAATAAAAATCCCACACTCTCTTTGGAATATTCAGGTTCTCTTTCGTTAACCATTTCTTTTTTGGTAGATCTTTAAAATGAACAGGAGGATTTTCAAACCCAAAAGGTTTTGTCACCTGGAAATATTTATGTGCTTTTGGAACGATGCTTGTAATGGACTCACCCAAATTACCAAAAAATCCTGTTGAAGCATACCTCCTTTGTGTGAATGCACCTACTCTTTTGTGAATCATGATTGATATCTATATATCAAAATAACTGATTGTAATCGATCTGTTTAATGTTTTTAGTACGGTGCAATTCTTTTCGATACTTTTTTCACTTTCCTTCTATCAATTCTTCAATGGAGGTCTCTACGTAGTTCGACGCGTCGATTACGAAGACTAGCGTCGCTGAAAAGCTCGGCTACATAATTTTCAGCTGAAGCCTGAAGGGGGGGGGGGGGGGTTTAACAAACCGTAATTACTATTTCGATCACCAAATTGATCTCGAATGAATATACTTCACTGCTAATGAGGCAACATCCTCGGAGGCGATGCATTTAATGACAATTAATGTGTGTGGATACTCTGGTAAGAACCAAATAGTTTCATCGGGCTTTATACCCTTAGGAGAACGTGCCTGATGTTGTTGCATGATATCTGGTATTTTCTTGTCTTGACATATTCGAAGCTCCACACTTTTACTTAATCAAATGTTAGTGCGATGAATCGTCGACCAACGTTTCGCTTTACCTTATTAGAACAATGACTCTCTCTCTAGATTATTAAACCAACGCAAAGAGCTAAATGCTGGAGATAAGTCGAAACCCGTAAACAGTAAAGCTCTCAATCAAATAGATTACTAGTCGAGGGAGGCATACGATGAGAGATTGTTTTGACACGATCTTCTTTTTGGCCCCAATCATAAGAAATCCAAAGAGGTTGAACTACATTTATAGCCCACAATATTATATGCTAGCTACCAGACAGGGTTATAAGAATTGAAATAGCGAATCTCGCATGCACACTCAAGTTTACGGACCACAGTTATTTTTAAAAAATTCACCAAAATGAAGTCTTGTTCTTTCACAAATTAGTGAAATAAGCTGCACGAGTCTTTGTTTTGCTTCCTAAAAGACATCCAAACTACACTACTGTAAATGGAAGTGATAGAGATAGATAGACATCGATATATATATTAGCGACTATAGCCCCTGCTTTAGGTGCACAGACGGTCACAGTGATACCCGTGGGACAGTGGGACGTCTCATTCGGGAATCCCTCAAGTTTCATATTAAGAAGATGCCCAGGAATATGGTTAGTTGATTTAATCTAAAGAAAGACGCCCACAACGCAGTGACAACCTCGTACCTATTACAGGGTAAATGCATATACGTAGCAACCCTTGTACTTTGGGAAAGTCTGGGGGATCTTTCGAGGGTATTTCTTGGACCAAGAGGCCAGGCCATCTCATCAAGCGCGCGGGCTTACATAGAAACTGTCGTTCGCCAAAGATATTGTGAAGCCCACAGCATCCGATAGCTTTTTCCTTCTTTCTACGATGGCCTCATTTGGAGCAAATTCCACTTCATACCCTTTCAAGTACTTGTTTACTTGCGGTCCCGTCAAACTATTGATGTCATTATGTATTGAAATGTATTGAAATCCTAGGAAGATCCTCATCCGGCTGACTTCCATTCATGAATGGAACCCTTTTGATCGGAAGACCTCTTAAACTCAACTACTGGTTGCCCACCATTGCTTGATTGAATCTTAGACGCCCATCGATATTAGCAATAGTTTCGTTCAACGAGGTCAATCTAGCATCCACCTCGTTAAATATAGAGTCTGTTTTTGCGCTGAGCTCACGGATCATCCCTGAGAGCCCGTTGTACCAACCAGGAATAGAATTATTCATCTCCCACTGTGCTTCCTCCATTTCTGACACTGGGTCATCCAGTTCGTCCATCCGCTTAGTCGTTTCGAGTTTTTGACTCTTTGAGGCTTTGCTGATCCCACGTCTATAAGACTTTAAAGATGAATGGCTAATGACTTCCGGAACATCCACTCCTAAAGAATTTTGAGGCACCTGTCTTCCTGTTGAACTCATGATGTCTAAATGATTATTGTCGTAGCGAGAAGGCTGTGTTTACATGTAAACGCAAGTTTTTACGTAATTGAACCTCTATATATATATATAATATAACAATTAGTTATAATTTTGTATCATTATTGTAAGATGAGCTAATAATAATTGTTTGGTTATGATTCACGTAAAGCTATGTAAATTAATATATAGAGTCCTGAAAGACAGTGTGGTAACGTGAATCATAACCATACAATTATTATTAGCTCATCTTACATTAATCATGACTCATTAATCTATATATATATATAGATATTTTACATGGGGTTGTTGAATAACAATTTTAATAGCTCGACTAATCAAATTGTTCTTTACATGCATGCAATTAAATTCTCGGCACTTATCATAGACCATGGCAATGTGATTGAATAATGAACGATAGTTAGTGAAGAATAGAAGCCAAAAAACAGAGGGAGACAGTCTATTTTGCCTAATCGGGAAATCATACCACCAAACTTTTCTCTCTGCTCAAAGTAGTCGTTTTGGGCGGAATTCCCTGAACGGGGGTTTTTTTTTTCTTTATTGACCTTCTTCTTTGTCTAAATTTGTGTGTTTTGGTTGTTTCTCCACAAACTTACCCCGTACCCCATAATAATTATATTATTGCATTCCATGGTCTATACATGTGAGTTGGATAAAAGTAGACTAGCGAAGCAGACATAAATGCAGAGGCTAAATAGGACATGCGATTAGGCTTTGTAATTTGTATTCGGAGATGAATTATGAAACATGTAACAAGTCCATACATAGATCGACATTTCCCGTAAAGATTAAATAATACAACAAATCGGAAGAGAATAATTCTTTTTACTTCAACCAACCAACCATCTATATAAAGGAGTTTAAGGAAAGGATATATTAATTATTACTGACGAAGCCACAAAGAAAAGGAAGGATGAGTAAAGTGGAGTGAGTGACCGCCCCCAGTGACAGAAAAGAGTAAATATAGCGCAAATTAAGAATTCGTTTTGAATTCGAGTCCGAGTCCGAGCTATTGCAAATTGCGAATTGCGAAATTGATATCGATAGAGACCGATCGATAGACATGGATAAGTATGGTGTGTCCAATAATTTCTGGGGAGGTTGTTTGTTTGTTTGTTTGTTTGTTTGTTTGTTTCTGCCAGGCTGCAAAAAAATATAATTACTCACGCACGGTAATAGGCCGTCTGATCAATTGGGAAATCCTTCCGACACCGGAGACCAAACAATGACCACCCGTTCGCCTTGTGTGGGCAGCAGAAGCACATCTACATTCGAATAGGCTTCCCCAGTTAGTTGTTGTTGTTGTTGATGATGGTATATATGTACTTGTTTCATTTCATTTGTTGAGTGCATGGATGAGATGAGATGCTATCAACAAATAAATGCATGTGTATATTGATGTATTATCAAAGAACCGTTTGAGTAAAGAAAGTAACGTGAGATGAAACCAGTAGTGGCAGGCAAAGAAGATGGATGGAGGATTTCCGTGAGCACTGCCACGCGCCGGAACATCCTGCCTGTGGCGGGCGGGCCAGCGCGGAAAAACTTTTCATCGTTTCTTTTGGCGAGCGGTGGCGGTGCACCGTTTACTGTGGAGCCGGCGGGCGGGCGGGCTGCCAGGCAGACCAGGCCAGGCCAGGCCAGGCTGGGTGCTGGGTGGGGGGTGGGGTCCGCGTGGTTGCGCCACGGGGTGGAGTGCGGGCCGCTCACTGCCCACTGCGCCCGCGTTGTTGCCCCGTGGGAAACGAACGCATTTAGCCTTCAACCACCACCACCACCACGCAACAGACCACGCATGCTGTGCGTGCATGCATCATGGAACAGATATATCGAAATTTTAATTTATATATGAATTATCTATATATATAATATAATATATATATATATATATATTATTTCCCACAACTTTTTTTTTTTACGTTAATCCTTTCCACCAGCTTTTTGCCTTTGCCACTTTAGTCCCTTAGATATTTCTTTTTTCTCCCTTCATTTGAACTGACATCATTTTCTTTTCCTTAGAGATATTTGAATTACAAGACAGTTAGCACCACCATATTATTTATAAGCTAACCTCATTTTTTTTCCTCTTCAAAGTGCGCTTAGACTGATAGAGAGAAACCCAATCTACATATCACATTCAACAATTAAGATATTATGTCTACTGATCAACTACAGATAGTAGAACCTTCTGCTTCCATCGACTCCACCTCCACCAAAGATAAGAGGGAAAATGATAGACCTTACAAGTGTCCAATGTGCGAAAAATCCTTTTTAAGATTGGAACATCAAACTAGACATATTAGAACTCATACAGGTGAGAGACCTCATCATTGTAATTTCCCTGGATGTTCTAAAAAATTTTCAAGATCTGATGAATTGACTAGACATTTGAGAATTCACACCAATCCAACAGTGAGAAAGAGAAGAGGTCAGAATAAACAGAACCAACTTCAACAAGGTCAACAAAACCAACAACCTCAGATGATTATGCCTATTGGGTACGATATGATGGGTCAACCAATATACCCTCAGCCGGTTCCAGTCTATATCTTACCTCAGGGTGCTGCTATCTCTGTCCCTTCTAACATGGGATTCCAAATCGCCCAACAACAACAACAACAACAACAACCTGATATGGAGCATCATCAGCATAATCAACAACAGGAACAACAGATTCAATCGCAACCAATGCAACAGATTCCACTACAGCAACAACAACAACAATCTTTCATGACAACTAATCAAACAAGCCCCGTTACAACTCCAGCTGCATCCAACAATGGTCCACAATTCATATACGGTCAACAACAACCACAATTTGCCCAACCATTATTGTCGCCAAACAGTCCCCCAGTTCCTCAACAATCAGAAAAGAAGTTTAGCTCTGCAAAATCTACTTCTGCTCTAGCTTCATACTTTGGCTCTAATATCAACGTATTAGATTTCACACCTCCACATTCAAGTCTCTCTTCGAGAACCAACTCTACAAACTCTTTGAGATCCCTCGAATCGGCTGCCAATAATTCTAGCTCGACAACTTTATCCTCTTTTAATACATTATCCAACTCAAAGCCATCTGTTACACCTTTGACTTCATTATCATCACTACAAAGATTGACGCCGATTCGTAAATCTTCAAGTGGTTCGATTCCAAGATTATCTTCACTGTTATCTCATAATGCATCATCATCTGCTTCACTATCTACAATGGTTAATGATGATCATCAAGTGGAGCAACAACAGGCAAGAAAGAAGTCTAGACCTAATTCTCCAACAATGTTAAACTCATCATCGTTCACAACCTCTGATATGAGTAATAAGTCGATGGCAGTTTTCAATATCACATCCCCATCAGAGACCCCGTTATCAACTCCATTGCAATCACCAACTTTAAGACCAACTACAAGTCTTTCCGGTATTAACAATATCAATTCTGGTGTTCATTTACCTCCAATTAGAGCCATGATTAAAGGAATAAATGAACTGGATGAAGAATTAAAACATCGTAATATTAAGCAAAATCCAGATGAAAGAGTTAAAGATATTTTAAATAGATCTTTGTCACATGGATCTTTGTCAATTTTGGGTTCTAGTTCTGGTAGTGGAATTTTGACTTCAACAGGTTCGAAGGTCAATTTAAGATCGTTAAATGAAGAGGAGGTTGATAATAATGGAGATAAGAATAGACTATCACCAGTTGGCACTAGGCCAAACCTAGTTCATGACAACAGTTCTCAAGGATCGAATGGAGGCATTCTAACCATTGGTAGTTTGATGAATTAAGGGAAGAATTTGCTAATTTAAGAAAAGATATAAGAGCTTTAAAAAAATTCAAGGTTATGATTAATGGTTTTGTGGTTAATAGAGTTTGTTTTTGTTTTGTTTATATATAAATACTGAGTTGTTTCGAATTTTCGCTTTTTGTTTTACAATTCATCAACAATATTTATAGTTTGATGATAAAGGCTGTTTATTTTATTTTAGTTCAGTTTAATTTGCTTTAAATTAATTTAATTCAATTCAATTTATGGGTTATTTTTTAAGATAGATTAGTGTATTTTATTACGGGGTTCGATGAACCCTTTAAGACAAGGAAGGGGATACAGAAGATATAGCAGCTAGGATTGGACAAATTAGAAATCTGCATGTTTAGGAAGGTAACGTGATCTGTCTTTTTTTTTTTCCTTTTCTTTCCAGCGGAACCACTCGTTATCAGATTGGTGACTCTGTGGTTGGGATTGGTTGCTGTAACTTTGACATATTTTTCCACCCACCCGTCGGGTCAGAAGGCGAGAGAACTTTTTTTTCTTCCCGAACCGTCCGCAGCCAGAACAGCTCGCCTGTGGGGAACACAATCCGCACCCCCCGGGGGTAGGTGCAGTAAGTATATATATATACGCTAATCAGTTTAACGTACTGGCAGCTGCTAGCAGGGGCAGGCCCCGATACAGGGTGAACCCTTCCCCACTTTGAGTTACGGCCCAGGCTGTTTGCCGTGGGTGGCGACGCCATCGTGTACGGTGGAATTCACCCACCTCACGGGACCGATGGTTTGATAGCCACACCGTCCGGTTTAGTGGTTCCACTTGTAATTATGAGTGGTGGTTTGGTCAGAATATATATTTTATAATAATAGAGGGGTTAAAAGAATACAAGAGTCCTTTTGATTATATCATCTAACAGATAGAAACAAATATATTATATATATAGGTAAATGGGCAGGATCGACTCTAGACAGAGTACTTAGGAAAGAAGAGGGATGTGCGCACGTGCTGGCGAGGGCAGACCGGGACAGATATAATTCATATAAATTTTAATTTGATTTATATAATTATAATATGTAGCTAGATTCCAGAAAACGGGGGCAGACGGGACGATGGAAACGTCGCTCCCGGAATTCCTAAGAAATGGTTTCCAATATGCACTCACTTGCTTGACTTGCCCTGTTTTGTGAGCGCATGAAAGATGCTTAATCACGCTCATTTGGAGGAACCAACAAATACACAAGTATATATGTATATATATAGTTATATCTCTTATCTTGCAACAATCATTCCTTAATTGCTATATATATACAACAATCAACCAACCACCACAGACGTTGCACATGGAACACATACAATACGTACATTGTATACATATAGTACGACGTGCTGCGAAAACCGTTAATTCAATAATAATTAAAATTTAAATATCGTATATGGAAGACAGACGAAACGGCGCCCCCCGCCACTAACGCAACCGCCACCGATTCGAGACACTTACTGGTTACTAGTGCACATCCACTCAATCATATATATTATAAATTATATATATCTGTTTATATCTATACATCCATTGAACGCTTCCATGTAGATACACAGCACCACCAGCATATGATGGGCCTTAAAACAATATCAAGAAGGACAGCTCGTGCATACTGCCCCCAAGGAAAGCCCTTTATCTCAATCGGGTAGATTTCCTCCCTCAATCCACCCCACCCCGGGGTGGCACCAGCAGCGGCACTGGCAGCGGCACAGTGCATCCCAAAATGCCCCGGCTAACGCGCGTGCCGTGCTGGTTTCCTTTCTCTCCTCCGCCTGCAATTTGAAGGGCGCCGCTGCACTGAACTGAACTGAACTGAACTGAACTGAACTGAACTGAACTGAACCGAAATCAGAAAATGCCTCTCAGTCTCAGAGCACCGCCACACAAGGTTTTTCCGGCTGGCCTTACTTAGCCCCCCACCTCCCCCCCCGCGCCTGCCCCCTGCCCCCTGCCCCCAATTTCTGTCGATCTCTACACTGGTAGACCCGCCCACAGTGACAGTGGTAACCTACACCCCATCCGCTCGACCTTTATCATATGCCAGACTATCGATCTATGTATATATATATATATTATATTATATATAAATTTCGATGTAGAAAGCACATGCTTCTTGAACTTGTATTCTCTTTGCTCATCGTATTGTATGCATCCTTGGTATCTCGTGCGCTTTGACTTCCCGCTACCTATTTAGGAAGGTGCTCCTCCGCCTTTGTTGTCTGAGCATGCGCACAAACCTGGCCTTTTCTGCCACTAGCTTTTACTCCACGTTTTACAAAACGACGGATCATCACACTCAATATTTATACATTAACTTAAAATTATAATTAGATTTAAATTCTATAAAAACTATTATGTAATGATTTTCTTTTCTATAAAGGTTCACAGAGAATATCGGTAGACACATGCATGCATATATAACACCGTTGTCCTCACTTAATTCCCAATTTACTCAACTTCATTTTGGCTTGAATTGGCTCCACGATACCCTTGTTACCTTCGGCACCCAACGCCTCACCTCTACTCCAACCCATCTTCTCTAATAGTCGTCTACCGATGTTACTTGCTCCAATCTCAGGTGCTGTAGCCGCCACAAACTCACCTTCTTTGTAACGATGTTTACCCAACTTTTTCTCCTTTTCTGCCAATTCTTTGGCCGACTTCTTTCTTTTGTTTTTAAGTTGCAGAGCTTCATCTTTTGTTAGTCTAATATCGGCTCTTTTAAATATTGGTCGTTGTTTCATTATACGGTTGATCTGTTGATGATCAGGCCTCGACATATAACTTCTCTTGTTTTTCAAAACAACAACATAACTCTTGGGTCCTTTACCAAACTTCCGTGACTTCAAATTGTAATAATCGGCCAACTTCTTCAACGTTTTAGTACCATGCGGATCTAAAGGTGGGAATCTCATCGTGATACGCTTGATATCGTCATAGAACTCTTCAAACTCCAATTTCATATCTTTGATATGCAATTCAAAAGGATATTTTTCTAACATGAACTCCTCACCCATCATTTTATTCATTTTTTTAGACATTTGTTTCAAATCATGCTTATTTTTCTTACCTGATTTTCTAAACATAAATTGGTTCATCAATTCTTGACGCAGTTCTAACTCTTCAAGTTGAGCTGGATCAAGTTGTTTCTTTTTCCCCTTACCTTTTGTTCTCAAGCTGCTTGTATTGATATCGATTGGATCATCCACTATTCTCGCATGCTTCGTAGCATAATGGATCAAATCTGCAATACCATCTTTATCCTCCTCGTCACTCGATTCTTCTTCTTCACCAAGATCGTAATCTGATACCTCTTCTTCCTCTTCGTCCTTGATCAAATGCGAGGTTGCATATTTTAAAAAGGCATCCACGCGGTGCTCTGCTAAACCGTGATCAATCAATTCGTCAACAAAATCTTCTCTAGACCACCAATTGAATCCATCGATATTGAAAAGTATCGGCGCTCTTACGTAGTATGATGCATCATCGGCAGATACTCTAATGTTCATCACTTGAACTTGCGAAACATCAAATGCTTCATAATCCTCAGGCAAAAATCCAAACTTCGGCTCTTCTTCTATTGGTTCAGATGCAACAAAAGGTTCTTGATCGGTTGCAATTTTAGCGGATTGTTCAATATCACTATCTTCCTCGGCATCAGCAATCCAGGCTGCAACCTCAAGAGCTGTCTCATCATCATCATCATCATCTTGTTCTTCTTCATAATCTACTTCCGAATCTTCATCATCCGCATTGATGTCAAGCGTCCTCTTCAAGACTTTAGTAATATATTCTCTGATGGACTGCAAATTCTCTTCGTCTTCATCGTCGTCGTGGCTGTGCCCTTCATTCTCATTTGCTTTAACAACATCATCCTCATCATCAAATGGACCATTGAAAAGATCACGATCGTCGAAATCCGACTCATCTTCTTCAACAAAACCAAATTTTTTTGGTTTCTTAAAGTTTAATCTAGGTAAAGTAATTTCCAATTCTCCGTTCTTGTTTTTTGTAGCACGCCCTTCAAAACCTCCAACTCTGATCATCGGAGAATCTGTATCTTCAATTTCTTCCGAATCAGCTTGAAGTTCATTCAAACTATTAGTAATGTCTTGAACTTTCGAATTAAAGTTGTATGTTTCATCATCATTGTCATCGATAATCACAATTTCGTCGTCGCTTGATTCGTTATCTTCTTCAACAATAGGTGCATCAGAAACTTCTTCTTGCCTTTTCGTCTCAACACCTGTATCAAAAGTGTGAGGTATTACCTCAACTTCCATATCTTCTGTAACAGATGCACTGGGCTCGACGTCTTCTAATTCATTAGGTTCGACAGCTTTACTGCTTGCATAAATCACTTCCTGCTTCAAGAGATCGTCAAGACACCCATTAAATACATCATCTCCATCAATTATCTGTTCAACAGCCGTAATAACTTCCTCATTATCCTCTTGAGTAGCATTGTCAGCTGGCATATCTTTATTAATAATGACCACAGGTTCAATCTTTCGTGGCACCACAATTTCCACTTTAATCTTGGAAATATTCTTGTATAATTCAGCAGATGGATCATAGACTTCTTTCGCTTTGATAAACTCTATGGGCATTTTCCTCAATGGTCTTTTCAAAGTTTCTTCTCTATGTCTACCTGTATAATCAATCTCATCATTAAACCCATACTTTCGCCTTCCTTTGGTTCTGGAAGCAGACATCATAGAATCCGGGGTGTATGAGTTGACATCCAAATCCATTAGTTCAGGAAACTGTTCTTTAGGATTAGCATCTTTCAAGCTGGGTCTCCCATTCTCCGGTTTCCAGTGTTTTTTGCCCTTTCTCTTATCCTTGGACTTGTCTCTCTGCTCATTCCCTCCGAGTCCATTTGCATTTCGTCCCTTGGGACCACCGCCTCCCTTGCCAGTTTTACGGTTGCGTTTTGGTGGCATAATTTTGGTTCAGCAAAAAATAAATGAACAAATCAAACAGGGACTCAACGAATATTTACAGATTCCAAGAACAAGTCCCCAAATTAAAGAGCCGTAAAATTGTCAGAAAACATATACAATATTAAATAAAAGCTATAATATATGGTACTGAATTTATTCTAATTTTTATATGAGCGGCGCGCCGCGCGGTCGACAGCAAAAACTCCTTGCACATGCACACAACATGCAGCACAGCTCGCACAACAACCCCAGGCAAAACCTCCGACTCGCCTCAACTTGACAGATTTCCCTTCACTTGTAGCATACATTGCCTGGCCCCTTTCTTCAGAAAAAGCAACCTCTCTGGTAGTGTCGTCTAAACCATTCCAATTTTGTGTGTTTGTTAGTGTGGAAATCTGCCGAATTGTATACCGAGTGCAGTTGGCGATCCCCGGTAAGAAGTCCACGGTTACTCTCGCGTGTACTGCTGACGTTCTTCTTTGCGGCTTTCCTTTATCAATTATCCTCAAGTGTGCCCCCAATCAATATAAGTTAACTTCCAAAGAACATGACGTCCAAGAATGGATTACAGAGCTTTCAGCATATGTTCGAATATATATGGGATAGAGATATAGTCAACGACGACCACGTTAATGATTTGGTGGTGCTTGGAAATACGTACAGCAGCAAGACAAATGTGAGCGAACAGCCAATACAAAATGAAGCATCAACTGATCCAACTCAGCCAAATAACATTTCCCATGACTCAGGGTCACCCCAAATTGATGAACCTGTAGTTGAAGATAAATTCCAGAATGTACTACAGAAGAACCATTTTAATGAAATTAAAAACTTCTTCCATAAAGTCACAAATCTCAACGAAGACAAGGAGACTATAGATACGGCGAATCCCAGCGAATCATCATCAGTGGACCAATGGTCTGAAGAATTTATAAAAGATGTGGAAACAAGGGTCTGGCTGACCTATAGGTCTGGATTTCCTTTGATCAAAAGAGCAAAAGAAGGACCTTCGCCATTGAGCTTTCGATCGATCATCAGAGGAACCATCGACTTGTCTACCGTTAACAAGGGATTTACCACCGACGCCGGATGGGGCTGTATGATAAGAACAAGTCAGTCGCTATTGGCCAATGCATTACTGAATTTAAAAGTAGGTAGAGATTGGAGATACTCCGAGTCTAGTGGAAACGAATCAGAGCAAGACCGGAAACATTCTGAGATTGTTTCTTGGTTTGTTGATGTTCCTTCTGCCCCATTTTCTATTCACAATTTTGTGGAGAAAGGTCTTGTCTGTTCAAACAAAATGCCAGGTGAATGGTTTGGACCTTCTGCTGCTGCTAGAAGTATACATGAACTATGCGAGAGTAATTTTGACAAATGCAAATTAAAAGTTTACATTACTTCAAGTGGTGATATATATGAAGATGAACTGCTACCTTTAACTAAAGAGTTGGCTGATGGAGAGCCTAGTACAGACCCCAGTCATTTCAATCCAGTGTTAATTTTGGCAGGTATCAGACTTGGAGTGAAAAATGTCAACCCTGTTTACTGGGACTTTTTGAAGAAGACGCTAAGCTTATCACAATCTGTTGGTATTGCTGGAGGAAGACCATCTTCTTCTCATTATTTTTTTGGATATCAAGGTGATTACTTATTCTATTTAGACCCACATGTTCCACAAAAGGCCTTGTTGATTGCTTCTGATAACTCACATTCTGAAGAATTGCCGATGGACACCAGCAACTACATTGATGTGGAACCAAAATTAGATATACAGTCGGTCCATACGAAAAAGATTCGAAGGCTACATCTCGACCAAATGGATCCGTCTATGTTACTCGGTTTCGTTGTAAAGTCACAAGATGATTACTTGGCACTAAAGAAATCGATCGACGAATCAGATCCAAATACGAGATTTATAAGTATTTTCTCAAAGAGACCCACCATGCTATCGTCAAATGGGCCATCTACATCCGATGCAATTGACGATAGCGAGTTTGTTGACTTGGGTGTGCAATCAATAAACGAATATGATTGTGCCATCGATGATATGGAGGAACCAGAAGGTGGAGTAGATGATTTTTTCTCATCAGATCTCGAATTGGGACATGAAAGAGCATTTTCTCAACCCGTATTGGTGTCGAAGGATGATACTTTTGGTGATCCTAACCACAATCAGAAGGTTGCCATAGGTGTTGAGAGCTCCAAGGGCTCTGAAATTGAGTTTGATAAGAATGCCTCCATGATTGAGAGTAGTGATATGCTTGAAAGTAATGAATTTAACGAAAATTTTGAAGAGATAGGCACAACTTATACTTTGGAACCAGATGAGGAGCCAGTTGTTGTTAGTCCGCATGAAAGTATTGTCGAATTGTAGTTTCTTAATGGTCAATTGGAAGTGGTCTACCTTCTACGCATAGTGCCCATATAATTATATAGGTAGTATATTTAAAGTTATCCTCTCATTACTATATAGAATCCGTAATTAAGTTCCCCCAGCCCCCCTAATGCGTATTATCGTACATGACATAATTGATTATGAAGATACAATGGCTGCGAGATTTTGTGGCTGTGCAGTCAAAAAGGCTGTTTATCTCAAACGCGTCAGACATTTAGTTTCGTGTTTCGTTAAGGATGGAAATGATTTGATTCATAGTTAGGAATTCATATTGATTCAAATTCAACATATTGTGAAAATGAGTTTTCTAAATCATTATGACGAATCAATTGCTATGAGTTCTTCTTCAGATCAAGATATAGAGGAGCAATTGGAGCAAGATCATTACACCCCGGATTCGGATGTTGAAGACATCGTGGAAAATAACGCTGATGAAGATGATGGCAGTGACAATGACAATTCTACTAAAGACAAAGAAACTGAAAGATTGAAAAAGATTAGAGACATGACAAGAACCGTGAACCACATTTCTGATGCTGAACAGGTACTAAAGTCCCAAATATTGATCCTTTGTTCCGCATTGGGTGGTATCGATACTACGGTAGAAGATGGTGACTATTTATTAGGCACTGATGCATTAGCCTGTTTAAAAGATTTAAAAAGGTGGATCAAAGCAGTTGATGATACTAGTAACAACTGGAATGTTGCTTCTGCTTGCCATGACAATGGGCTCGTGCTCAATGATCTCATACCTATAATAACTCAGTTTTCAAAGATGAACAAGGACCTATCATTTACGAACATTTTACTATCAACTTTGGAGCTATTGGTTGCATTGACGAGACCACTAATGCTAGATGTTGAAAAAGCCAGTCCCGCCAGATATGACTTATACATAAAATTAAAAAAAGCGCATATAGAATACAAGGCTAAGTTATTGAATTACAAAAATGGACGAGCTCTTAAAGCTGTCGTTAGTTTGGCGCTACCTATATTGGCATTAGAGAAACAGAAAAGAACAAATAGGGACACAGTCGTTTTGAATTTATGTCTAAATCTTTTTAGAAACGTTATCAGGATCGAGCCTGCTGATATGACCGTCTCAACGAAGAGGACATCATCTAAAACTCAACAAGTAACCGATAACATGCCACCAAATATTTCAAAAGATGATGTGTCTTTCAACGCTTTGTTATCGGCATTTAAGCAAAACAAAGTTCTTACTTTTATTCAAACAATAACAGCCGGTTTAGACAGTGAGTTCGATGCTTCCATTTTAGCCCCCGTCTGTATCGATTGCTATTTCTATTTATCCTATGGTGTCGACCCCGAAAGGATATCCAACTCTTCCCTCAACTCCTATAAGCCACAACATAACGCAAACTCTACAGCGGCTAAAGAGATCTCCCCAACCTCAGAATTACAAGACTTAGTGAATCAGGAGAGACAGATAAAAAAAAATCTCATGAGCAAGGGCACTTCTAGACATGCCAACTTTGGAACATTGTTGAATATCAGACAAGGTGAAGAGAATTCTATGACTGTTTCAGGCCAAGATAAACTTATACAGCTTGACCTAATTGAACAACTGGATGACGACACGTCAAAAAAGACTGCGGCCGTTAGACAGCTGGTCAACAAGGGTGAGAGTACCAGATCCGATTTTGACACAAGATTATATAATAATAAGAGAGAGTCGTTACAATCCTCATCTGCTTTGATCTTGAAGAAGCTTTGGACAGACTTTGTGAACTCTGGGTTTGGTCCATCAATGAGATTTTTGAGAAAATATTTGGCTGGTAATTCCGATAGTTCTAGTGCATTCCTATCTTTTCATTACTTCTATGTTTTGTTTTGGACTTTGAAATTTGAACGGTTACAGAGGGAAGAATCTTTGGATTACCATTCCATTTCCAGATTTGGATATTTACAGGAGGGATTGTCCGAGCATACCATTCTCTTCCTGTTAAGAGTTTTTCCATTCTATGTTCAACAGAGAGAGCAGAACTTGCTAAGAGTAACAGTGAACTGTTTCACAGAGCTCCTTTTGACCATCACAGATATGCATCGTCTAGATCACCAGAAGTTGATTCATTTGAGTGATGAGGAAAGGCAAGAAGTTGAAATGTACAACCAGGCTGCTGAAGGTTTACTTAGAACAATTTTTTCGAGCCAGGAAGACTTTGACATTTTGTTTACAATTCCACAGGATGCTCACAGATATTCGCTAAGTTTTGCAAATGACATGATTGAATACAATCATATTTTAATGAAGGTCTTGAAATATCTTTCTGAATTGAAAACTCCACTGACTATTGGAAAGAAGAAAAGAAAGGTTAACAAGAAATTGTACACAGAGGACCACCCATTTAGTGACTCTGAAAATGATGTTAGTGAAGATGATGCTATGGAAGCTTCTGTCAAGAATAGCTTATTGTATGACTCTGCTAGATTCAGTGAGTTTGAATCCAGGCTACTACATGAAAGAATTGTTAACCTATACGTATTCACTTTTGCAAGATTCACCGAACTATCAGAAAAGCAATTTAGAAGATGTCTTTCATTTTTCAATAAGGTTCTACTGAAGAAACATGCTCATTTCTTGAAACTGGTGAGGTTGGACTTCTTGTTGACACTTCACGATGTGAAGAATTGTAACTTCAGTTCAGGTACAATGAAGGATTTGAGTAAGCTTTTAAGTTACTACATGCACACCTTTGAAAATCTATCAAGCAAAACTGGATCTTTGTTTATGGAATTATTGTCTATAAATCAAGAACAAGATCCACGTCTAAGAGCTTATTTACTAACCGGTGAAGTGGCCTCTTTAAAGGATAGAGAACCAGCTAAGAAGAGTGCAAATTACCACTTTAACAACGGGATTTCATACTCTCATAAAATTTCAATTTTGGTGAGTGCTTTGGTTTATGCAGATAAAGGTGATTTGCTAGAGTTTTTGTCAGATGAATTATCGACGATTGTTAACATCAAGAAGGCATGGTTCGATCACTCTATCCAAGAAGAAATGTTTAACGATACATACACAAACAAGACTGATTCTGAAAGGGTGTACTTGAAACCTTCTCATACCAAAGATGTTTTGAGGAATGGTATGTACAGATTATTACTAGAGACAATTGGATTTGAGATTCTGCATAATGGTGAGGCGATACTTCCAGCTGAGGTGACCATTGAGAACATCGAGAATACCATCAACGAAATAAAACAGTCACAATCTTCCCCACTAGAGGACTACGAGTATAGTAACGAATTAGTGAAAGATCAAACCAAGAGTTCCACTTCTGCTGCCCGTGAAAATAGATCCGAATCAGAAGACAACGAGTATGATGATGGACCCCAAACTGGTGTTACCGCTAACGATGATTTAGCGTCAGATTCTGGTAATAATGTACTAGATGACTTGGACTTGATGGAAGCCAGATTGGAAAGTTCTGAAAGACGTGTTAAAGGCAAGGCATTGAAGAAAAGAAGACGTGCCATCCAAAGCGACTCTGAGGCTGATGATCCACTACCTAATGTTAAAAATAATAGAAAGAAGAAGACAAAGAAAAGGTCTAAGAGCAAGGGTCCAAAAATGCACGACGGTGTTGAGAAACCATCCAAGACTAAGTCCTTTGAAGCAAACAAAGTATACTTATCTTCTAAATATGTTGGCGATGATGATTCTGACGATGAGCAAGACAGACTTTTCTTTGAAAGGGAGATGAGATTGCAACAATTGATGAGACAAAACGGTGGTCAAAAGATAACATCGGGGCAATTCAGTTTACTATTTGGAGGTCATTTTGATCCTTCAAGCACACAAAGAAGCTTTATTGGTCTTGATGACGACGATGGGGAACAAAATGAAACAGAAGAAGGAGCTACGTTCATTAATAATAGTCAGACCGGTTCAGTGAGTAATGAGAGAGTGACTTTGAGTGATATCGCTGATGATGATGAAGATGACGATGACGTTGACGGCGAAGAAAAAGAAGAAGAAGAAGAAGAAGGAGGAGGAGTTAGAATTGCTACTACTCATACAGTAAATAGCAAGATGGTGGCTGAGAGTGATGTGGAGGATGATGATGATGATGATGATGATGATGATGATGAAGGTGCCGAATTGATTACTACTGCTCAGACCGGTTCAGTAAGTAGCGGGAGAGTGGCTGAAAGTGATAGGGATGATAATAACGATGACGACAAGGAGGAGAAATCCAAATTTAAATTTTCAGTCTTCAGTGATGATGATTCTGAACTATTCCCTTAACAATTTACAGGCAGTAATGATGATTTTATTGAACGTATCCAAGAAGACCGCATGAGCCCCCGAACAGTTTCTGGGCTCAATCCGGTACCTCCTTGCGAAACAAAGGAGAAATTGATCGTTAAAACAACAGCTACACTAGGACTAAGTATTGCCACCCCACTGGATTCACACAATTAGTAATAGTTTAATTTTTCAGTCGAATAATATTAGTAAATGCAAGTTTAAAATCAGAAAATAGTACATATAATAGTGCTACTCAACACAGTGACCATCTCCATCGCTATCCTTGATGGCACTTATAATTGTCTGAGTAGAGGACAAGAACATGATGGCAAAACCAAAAACAATGCATGAATATGACGGAATCTTTTGTAGCAAAGTCTTGCTTCGCCATGTAACCTTCAACAAGCACATTGGTGGCAAGATATACGCTAATAAAGAGGCAGATGTAGCACCAACAAGTTCCAAAATGGCACCTAAATTACACGTGAAAAGAGCAACTATCATAGGCAAAATAGTCAAGGCAGTTGTAGTGATGATATGTTGTCTATCTGTGAGTTGTTCTTGTTCGTAATTCTCATTGCCTGGTTCACGTCTCTTATAGATTATGATCAAATCTTTGACTACAGAACGAACAACAAAAATTTCCAACGGGAAGGTCGTTAGCATATTCAATCCAAAGCAAAATCTGGCTATATTCGCAACCCAGTCATCACTTGGAAAGTTGTTCAAGATGTTACCTTTAGTTTTAGAGGCAAACGTCAAATAACCACAAACCCCCATGATTCCGCATACCGTACCAGAGATTATGCACGCGTAGTGTGTTACACGGTTGAATCTATCTAGTGTTGGTTGTCGAATAGAGTCGTATATAAATGTGGTATTATGATGACAAACCAGGGCAAATGAAATCACACTGATACTCTGGAAGATGTTGGTGTTAATAAACCAAGAGGAATGCGACATCGTTCCCTTTAAATCGGATGAAATCATAGGTCCACGAAAAACAACTATGAGCAAAATGATGCACATGCTAACCAAAGCAAGACCACTTGCTCTCGCCAACTTTGAAATATCTCTCGTTAAAGACAATGGGTATGAGATGCCCATGATGCAAACGCATATTAAAACATTTCTGCTCAATAAAAAATCCACAAATTTATGGTTTTCAACAGCATCCTTAAATAAACTTCTGAGAACATGAGGAATGGAGTCTCCAATAATAACTGCAAACCCCATATTTCCGCCAAATCCAAAGAAACCTTGAGCTAATAAAACGACAATCTTTCCATAGACACCAAAGGAGTGGTTGACAAATCCAGTGTATGTTTTTTCACCGGATAGTTTGGTGTTAACTATAATTAGTCTCAATGTCCAGTCATTCAAAAACGTCAACAAAGTCAGGAGTAAGATACCGGTTAGTAACCCAGAATTCTTAAATGCTCTGGGCATACCTATAACACCCGCACCAATGATAGAGTTGGACATGTTGAAAAATGCACTTTTAAGATTCGACTTGCGTTCGTGTTCGTTAGCAATAGAGTCAATATCTATTACAATATCATCAAATGAGTCACTTCTTGTAGTATATCCACTACTTTGAGCCTGGGCACCTTCTACTTCGTTATCTGTCTCCTCCTCTCTTATCTGCGAGCTAATCAGCTGAGGATCCTGGAACGGATTTGTGGCACCACTCTCATCAACGTGATATTCTTCCTGTGCCAACCTCTGGTATTTTTTCAAAGGTATTGAGGTCATTGTAAGCCAGATATGAGCTCATTGACGTACTATAACCCTGCTCCCCCGAACCAATTTGAAGAGAGCCATCCAAATAGGCCGGTGCACTTCAAACACGTCCACACACGTAAGCATGTGAATGCATGGCACGCATACGTTACACATTACGTAAGTAAAGTTATAAGACTTCCGAGCACCAGAAATCTGATCTCAAACCTGCATGTTTCTGTTCCGGTTGTGTAGAAGAAGGGCACACGGTGAAAAGCACTAGTGCACATTTTTTTGGGACATCGGCTAACTGTCGATTCACATTCTCATACCACATAAAGAAGATATTGGCATTTTGATCCGGCAACAGCGTTCCATCCTCTTGAACGGAGATATTGAAACGCACCAAAAATGAAGTCGTCAAAACGGTCGTCAGAAGAAAAGACTACAAGTAGAGTTGGGTCTTTGATGGGAATAAGGAGAAGTTCCACAAAAACACCAGACTCTTCATCCATCACGTCTCCCAATAATAGTGGCTTGTCAAGATCTGTTACTTCGTCTTCTTCAATTGCACGATCCATTATGGAATCCCCAACAAAGACAGGTTTTTTTTCAAGATCAAAAACGAGAGACAACGATTCTCACAGTATAGAATCCCCACTATCTCGAGTCTCCACTAATATGAGCATTGGCTCTGGAACAACAGTTTCAGGAAACCAACAGTATTCATTGTCTGCTGTTCATGCTAAGAAGTTGGCTAATGTCAATGCTAAAAAGACCCACAGACATACGGTGTCAGATGACTTTGAAATGGAACCACCGGAAACAATTGAAGAAATCAATCAAATGTTCAAGGAAGTTATGATAAGTAGGGACTTTAATAGCTTGCCAATTAAGGCCAGAATGGAGATGGAAAATTACCCACCTGAACGAAAGTGGATGTTAATCAGACAACATAAGCTTACCGAGTTCAAAAAACAAGCATTGATTCAAAACAGCAATGCTACACCAGTGCAAAGGAACGTCTCAGTTGCTTCGAACTCAATAATGGAAAGCGCTGAAAGCGTTCCGTTAGCACAAAGAAATGATCCTCAATTCTATGTTGTTCAACTAATTGGAAACAAGATTACCAGTGATCAATTGAAGGAGTTGGATATTTGCTTAAGTTCTGAAGATTTAACATGGACTCAAAAATTCTTGAATTTTCAAGGTGCAGTGGCTTTGTGTAACGTTTTAACACAATTATATAAAACGAAGACAGCGGTTCCTGCAAGTATGAATAAAGACTTTAACCGCTCAACTTTAAATTCCAGTCACAACCAGGCAGCCAATAACAGAATATCGTCCATTCCAACTACTGCAACTCAATTTACGAATCCAACTGAAGATTATGATGTTCTTTTAGATAAGGAGGTCAGACTCTTTAAATGTATCAAAGTGATAGCCGATTTAAATATTGGAATACAGTACTTGAAACAAATTGATATTTTCATTCCCGCAATAATGGGAGGTTTATTTTCAGCAAAGTTACAAGTTAGAAAATGGGCCACTGATATTTTAACTTACTTTTATCATAAGGCAAACTGCAGTGAAGTCATTTATTCAGCAATACATAGACCAGTTCACGAAAGTGCTCATTTGTTTTATATCAGAGAATTATACACGCATCCATCAAGATCGAATGCATTAGATAGAAAGTCACAGTATATTTTATCTAACATTGAAAAAGTGAAACGTTATGAAGCTTGGTTTTGGTCAGTCATAAGATTATTTGAGGGAAGAGGAAGAATGGGCTCTAAAGTTGGTTCCTATGAGGAATTCAAATTCAGTGGGCCAATATCTGTTAACGCATTGACTGAGTATGGTCTCTCAACTCTATTGCTAGTTGACACTTTGCTAAGAAGGTCAGGGGAGTTGGCAGACAGAACCAAATTAAGAAGATTGTTTCAAACTGCTGGCTTGAAGGATTTGATTGACATTTTAAAGCCTCTAGATAATCGTGACATACTTCACACCATCAACAATATTGAAGAAAGTGAACGGGTGGATAATATGGAGTTACGGCAAATGGCCGAATTTAAAAATGAAAATATTGATTTTGACGACCCAACAACGTTGTTCAAATCGTTATGGAAGAAATCAAAAGGTACAGAAAATGAGCAGTATTTGATGTCCATTATTCAAAACTTGTTTATCAGTCAATCATCCAATTTACATACGTCTGATGAAGCAGCAATGAATAGAAATCTGAAATTGATGGATGCATTTGTCTCAAATATTAGTATGGCGTCTGGGGAAGATGACACTGACATGAATGTTTCGATCAATAAATTACTTTCCTCTTATAAGACGGAAGAGATTGCAAGCAGAGCACTCCTGGAAGCTAAGGAGGCTAAGAGACGAGCAGATCAGGCTGAAGCTGATAGGGATAATGCTCTGGAAAAGTTGAATGAGGACTCTAAAGGAGTTGTTGAAAATCTTTATAAGGAGATCCGAGAGCGTGATTTGGTTTTGCGTAAGCTCAGAGAGGAATTGGATTTCAAAGAATTCGAGGCCAATGACTTGAAGAGAAAAAGGGTTCTCGATAAACATCAACAAGAAATGGAAATGAGAGAAATGCTACTTTTGCTTCATGGACAACAAAGTAAGCCTACCACATCGACTGACAATGCTTTAAAGCCTGTTTCGAAATCTAATGTGATTAATGAGGGCTCCACCCCAGTCAACGAACTAAAGAAAAGATTAAAGTACCAGGTTGATAGAAATAAGGCTGAATCTAGAAGAATGGGTACACCTGGTGTCGAGCCAAACTCAAGATTGCGTGATCTACGGCTAAAGATGGATTTACTAGAGAGGCAAGCGAGGGTTTTGGAAAATACTGATTTTGAAGACTCAGCAACTGAGGTGTTCACGTCAACAATTCAAACCCCAGTGCATTCTCCACCCAAGCAACTGTTCTCCCCTGCTGACGATATCAAAAATTTGAACCAACTTAGATCAAGATTGGAATTTCTACAAAAAGATGCTAATAGAGTGATCAAGTTACAAGCTGACCTTGATGAAAAGGAACATATGGAGATCAAGAAGGTTGAAGTGTTGGATAGATTGTCCGAGTTGGAAAGAACAATGCAGTCCTTGAAAATTCAGGGTCTGGAAGATATTGAAAATGATAATCGTTTACAGGAACAAGAGAAAAGAAAAACTTTGGATCCAAAACGTCAAATCGAGATTGGTAGACTTAATAATGAGCGTACGGAGGAACTTCAGAAGGATTTGACTAGTCTAGAAGAGATGTGTAACAATTTAAGATTTCAGTTGAGTCTCCATCAAGAGCCTCCAGACGTTGATCGTGATAACTTGTTGCATAAGTTTGAAAATAAGTATGCTAGAGGACAAAAGGAAACACCAAAAGTAGATTACATCAGTTCAGCTCCTCCTATTATGCAAGGCAATGCATCTGTTGGTAAGATTGACACCAACGGCATGAGACCATTCCTTGGTGAATTAGCCCAGAAAGTTGCTAAAGCACCTGCTATTGCAGCTGGTGCAGAAGTTGAAGGAAGTACAGAAAATTATAGCCAAAACTCCGAGAATGAGGCTAGGCCGTCATCAAAGGCAACTAGAACTTCACCATCGTCAACCTTCACAAAGCCTCTTAAGCGCTCCTCAACAACACCACTTCAAGAAAAATCTTATGAGATATCTTTTGCTGAACCTGTACCATCAACTAGTTTGACGACTCCATCAATACCTCCGCCACCACCACCACTTCCGACGGGATTAACTGGAAAACCACTTGCTCCGGCACTATCAAGCGGTGGACCTCCACCACCTCCTCCGCCACCACCTCCATTTCTGGGTGGGGCCCCTCCACCACCACCGCCTCCTCCTCCTCCAAAGGCAGGGGATTCATCAATTCCACCACCCCCACCCTTCCCTATTCCAAAATCGCTGACTACCCCCGCTTCTACGCCGGCTTCCTCTCCATTCATGGAGTCTGGTCCATTTGACTTGTTACCTAGACCAAAGAAAAAATTGAAACAGTTGCATTGGGAAAAAATAGAAGATACAGTCGATTCATTCTGGGCTAATATGGGATCGGATGATATGGCAAGGCAACTATTGGATAGCGGTATCTTTGATGAAATAGAAGTTATTTTTGCTGCCAAGGAGGCTAAGAGGATTGCCAAGAGGAAGAAGGATGAAGAACAGAAGATCAGCTTTTTGAAAACAGATATCTCACAGCAATTTGGCATCTGCTTGCATTCATTTACAATGCTTGACGATGAAAGAGTTGTTATGAAAATTTTGAGATGCGAAAAGGACGTGTTGGATAAAACTGCATTGTTGGACTTTTTGGCTAAACCTGAACTAAACGAGATTTCTACTTCTTTGGCTAAGAACCTAGAACCATATTCAACCGATTGGCAGGCAGAGACCCAACAGAAACCAGAGAAGGATCCAAATGACTTGGCTAGAGCGGATAGAGTTTATTTGGAGTTGATCTATAATTTACAGCATTATTGGAAATCAAGAATGAGAGCTTTAAATGCAATTTTGAACTATGAGAAAGAATATGAAGATCTTATTTCTAAATTGGACATGATTGAGAATGCTCTAAGCAGCCTAGAAAAATCCGAAACTTTAAGGAAAGTATTTGATATAATTTTAGTTGTTGGTAACTACATGAATGACACATCCAAACAAGCACAAGGTTTCAAGTTGAGTACTTTACAGAGATTAAGCTTTTTGAAGGATCACAAAAATTCCATTTCATTTTTGCATTATGTTGAGAAGGTCATCAGACAGCACTACCCCGAGTTAATGTCGTTTATTGAAGAACTGAAACCAATATTATTGGCTTCCAAAGTTTCTGTTGAGCAGTTGAAAACAGATTGCCGTGGTTTCATTCAATCAATTAAAAATATTGATGCCTCGTTACAAGATGGAAATTTGAGTGACCCTTCTAAGTTCCATCCAATGGATAAATTTTTAAATGTTGTGTTACGGGGACTACCAAGTGCTAGAACAAAATCCGACTTGTTAAACGATAGATCCAAATTGGCGTTGGAGAAATTTGATAACATGATGAAATATTTTGGAGAAGATCCAAATACCGACGAGTTTGTCAGAAATTCATTCTTTAAAAAGTTTAGTGAGTTTATTGAAAGCTTCCAGAAAGTCTCAAAGGAGAATTTGGAACTTGAAGAAAGAAACAGAAAGTATGAATTGACTAAGCAAAAGATGGAAGAGGCTAAAAAATCCAAAGAAGAGAAGGAAAAGTTGGCTGTGGATTCACCTGGTGTAAATTCTGACATTGATAAGTTCTTGCAGCAATTACGGCAATCAGCACCGTTGAGGTCGGAACCGAAGATAAGACAATGGGCCAAAAAATATTCTGGACAGTCATCAGCAGCATCCCTTGGAGATGGTGATTCTGCAACGTTATCCAAATCAGCATCCGAAGCTGATGATGCTACTGCTGAAGAAGACATCAGATCCAAGACGCATGATATGCTAATCAAATTGACGCAACAATCAACTGATGATAACATAAGTTCGGCAGCACAACCTCAACAAAACAAAATTTCACCTTCGGCTTCAACAGCATCTTTAACTTCGTCTATTGCTGCTAATCTAGGTAGCAACCTGAATGGTAGCAGTATGTCTGTAAACGATTCTTCCAATGGTTCGCATAACATATTAGCTGCTGTTGCTTCAGGTGATCTGCAATTCAAACAGAGTGATTTCAAGTTAAGTAACCGTATGAAGATGAGACTGCAACAACACCAATCATCAAGGGCTTCGTCCTTATCTTCTCTCGATTTAGAGTCGATGGCACGATCTGAATCGTTTAAAACTTCGAGGACAAGTCGTCTGGATAGTTTAGCTTCTAGTGTATTACATGAAGTGGAAGGTGAAGGACTGAGCAGTATCGATAATGAGGAAGCCATCTCCATAGTGAGTTCCAAGGATGACTTTGGTGTGATGAAGAAATCAACTAATGAGTCAGAATTAGAAGAAGATGAGGAAGAGTTTCAGGATGCTGATGAATGAGTAGTCTATCGTTGTTGTCTCGGTGGGTCTTTTTAATTTTATGCCGTTTGTTTTTGTTTTCTTTCTCCTTCTGTTATTTTCTTTTTGTTTTGCGTTTTGTGGCATCGACTATGGTAGCTGCATATTATATATTCGTTTTATGATTTACAAATTAAGGTAATAGAAAAAAAAAAAATAAATTAGATAACCATTTATAGAACAGTGTTCATTCTCCTCTTAGCAATTTTAAAGCCATCTCAAGTTCTTTGATTGCAGTTTCAACATCTTCATAATTCAAAGCACTAATTGCAAACTTGGCTCGTTTCTGAGCTGCAGATATTATCTCATCTGTTCTTAAAATGGTTTGAATTTCAGCTTTAGTGATTTTATGATCTTCATGATCAATTATGGAAGCCTTTCTAGAGGAAGGCGATTCGATTATGACATTCTTCTTTGGTTTTTCTGATGATGATTGCTGTGGTGGTGGTGATGGCCTTGATGGGGTGGAGTGGACTGTGGGTTTAGGTGGTAAACTAGGAGTTTCTGGTAGACCTAGGCTGTTTCTTTCTCCCTTAATTAGAACTGGTGCAGATGGCATATTTAGTTCATCTTGAATATTATCAGGGGCAGCAGGGAGGTGCAAACTATTTGGATCTGTTTCAGATGTCTCAGTGTTTGGAGTTCGTAAGCCGGAAGGAGGCTGTGGGAAGCTTGAATCAATCAATTCCGCGTCGGCATTTGCCGTTTCAGATGTTATAGCGTCGTTATTGTTGTCAACGACGGTATGTGCTGAGTCCTCATTGGACTGGAGGTTGGATGGGGCAGATGGCAATTCAAGTTCATCATGATCAGTGGATTCCGGGAGCTGTTCAATGGCGATGGGAAGCGATTCCAATTCTTCGAGTTCCTTCTGTTCTTGGGGAGATATATAGTCATTTGGGTCTTCTCCATTTTTGTAGGCTTTTAGGATCTTCATTGAATGAAATTTAGCGTATTTGATTTGTTTTTCGATCTCTTGGGCATTCTCGTTGGATAGATCTTCCCAAAGGTTTAACAATTGATAGAAATCTAAAAATGCTTTAAAATTTTCAACAGTTCTACGACTTGATGAATGGTTGGCGATCTCTTGGAACGATTTATTGAATATGGTATCACCAAATGCTTTCACTAGCTTGAAACTTGAAGTTTGATCATTGATCAACTCTGAGATCTTGGGGTTGCTCTCTTTGAACGCTGTCTTGATGCTTTCAATTTCGTCCAGTAAATGGAAAGCATATGATTCAATTTCCTTTGATTGCAAATGTAGTTTTTGCTTGAGAATGATTTCGACAGCATAAAGTTTGCAGAAATAGGCGATAACCGGTTGGAAATTCTCCAACTCTGTGGATCTCTTGATATAAGTGCCAATTGAGCTTCTAAGTGCTTCTGGTAATGGCGGGGGAGTAACGTCGGACATTGAGCAAGCGAAGCAGCAGGAAACCTATCTGTTGAATCTCGGAATGGATTACTCCTATACATACAGCACCATCGAAATATCGGATCGATTCAAACACCCATCCGGCCAATATCACGCAAGCAGTCCACCTCATCATCTCAGATTCATTCTGAGACTCCTGTGGCTGGTGACAGCACTCTGGTTCGCTCGAACAGGCGGGCACACCAGCCATGGCGGTGCGGAGGCAGCGGAGCACGCAGCTGCCAATTTTCCCCCAATCAGGACAACTTCCTAATCGGGTATCCACACCTCGCACCTCTATGCGCGTCCCACCTCCCGCCTCCCGCCCACCTGCCACCAGCCACCGCTGCCCGCGTCCCGCTGCAAACGCAGCACCCGCCGCCAGGGCACGCGGGACGCGTCAGTGCTCAGTAGTGCTGGCCCGCCCCGGCCCCCACGGCGGCGACGCCAAAATGCGCGGGTGACTCTATATTATATAGCATATACAGATGTGGCGCAGGCGCGTCTGCGGCAGGCGGCGAGGGTGAAAAAACGGTAGAAGGAACAACTGCAAGCATAACTAAAAACTAATGAGGTGCATCCATCCACACAGCGAGCGGGCTGGTTGGTTGGTTGGTTGGCTGGTAACCGTGTCTTGTTCTATCAGCAGGATACAATTCGAGTTGATAACTGGAGTCGCCTACTGTTTTGACTGTGTTAGCATTTCATTACAACAAACATCTGTCTTCGTTTCGGTGTTCTCCTGAGCAATCGTGCTACTTACATCCATTTGGTTCTTCAAACCTATCTTCAAAACGCGTACTCCAACACTTTTCTCTTTTTGACTTTTTGGTGTTTTCATCTTTTGTTTTATAAATTGTGTGCCTTGCTGTTTCTAGATAAGATCAATAATTGTTGTCTACATAATATACCGTATTATCAGCCATTCGTGTCATGGAGTCGGTGGTGGAAAATAACAATCATAAAGTGAACGACTCGATGATGAGCATCGATTCAACCAACAACTCTTTCAACTCCAACAATCACAACGACAATAATAACTCCAATGGGGTCTTCACGTACCATGTAACTCCAGTGTATCGTGCTTCATATTCAAACACCGATGTTATTGAAATGGAAGTCAATGGCTGTCCCATCATGAGAAGATTAAAGGATTCCTATTTCAACGCTACTCAGATCTTGAAGTTGGTTGGTTTGGATAGATCCAAAAGATCGAAGTTGTTGGAAAGTGACATCTTTCAAGGCACCCATGAGAAAGTTCAAGGTGGTTCCGGTAAGTACCAAGGTACTTGGATTCCATACGAAAGAACGGTGGCACTATGTAGACAGTATGAAATTTATGAAGTGTTGAAACCTTTACTACTATTCAATCCTACAATTAATAACGAACAAACCCCAACCAAAGATCAATTAACGAGAACTTACTCCACTCTAACGGAGGCTGATGCAGACGAACCTATTGGCAATGGCAATGCTACCACTAATGGTAACGGGTTGCAACATTCAACATCAACAGAAGAAGATGGCACTATGCAATCTCCGAAGAGACAAAGATTCAACAAGGATTTACCTTCTTTGGATATTTATGACCATGACACTAAAGTGGCTAATCCAAATGCTCCATTCACAATCAAGCCTCTACAAGATTTACCAAACTATGAAAAATCAAAAGTTGTTATGTCTTCTTTGTTCTTACCCAACCAAAACGACTTAACTTTGTTGGAATTGGTAGGTGGTGATGAATCACAACTGGAAGGAATAGAGATAGATGTTCCTATAGATGATAATGGCCAAACAGCATTACATCTAGCTGCCACTTTGGGGAGAGTCTCTTTGGTGAAAGACTTGGTTAAAAGAGGCGCCAATAGACTCAGAGGTGATATCGATGGTCAAACGGCTCTAATTAGAGCAGTCCATGCTACAAACTGTTTGGAATTTGGTTGCTTTGATCAACTGTTGGACTATTTGTATCCTGCAATAACGGTGTTGGATCACAAGGGAAGGACCGTATTGCATCACATTGCATACACTTGTGGTAGAAAAGGTAGAAACGATGCTTGTAAGTACTATTTAGAAACTTTACTTGAATGGGTCGTTAAAAGAGGACCGTACTTGCCTGGAAACCAAAATTTGAGTTTGACTATGTTCATGCAGGATGTGGTTAATATTCCTGATAGAAACGGTGATACCTGTTTGAACATAGCGGCAATGGTTGGTAACAAGCATATCATCCAACAATTGTTGGAAGTCGGTGCTGATCCTAATAAGGCCAATAAAGCTGGAGTTAAACCTATCGACTGTGGTATAAATATCAAATCTTTTAACAGTCTTGGAATGGCTTCAAGTAATTCCCCTTTTATCAACAATTCAAACCAACAACAGCAACAATCTCAATCTCAATCTCAGCCACAATCGCAATCGCAATCACAGCAACTTCCCTCATCTTTGGCTGCCGCATATTCCACTGCTCAATCTTCAGTTTCTAAAGATATTCCATCCTCCAGTACTGCCTTCTCCGAAAAGAAAAATAGTTCTAAGATTTTAGAATCGATTCAAAATTTCGTGGATCAGCTGGGTAAAGATTTCAACGACGAAATTGAACAGAAAGCTAGACTGATTAATGAGATGCATCCCAAGTTACGTGAGAAAACTTTGAAACTTTCTGAGAAACGTAAACAATATGATCAATTACAAAAAGCCGTCCGTAAAATTAGTGACTACAAAACAAAGATATTGAATTTGAATAATGCAATCCACGAAGAAGAGATGAAATTTAAAGAACAGACCAAAGAATTGCCACTTACATCAAAGAATTTTGATGGTGATTTTGATGCGGATGAACCGTTCACCGTTTGGTCAGTGTATCACGGAGTGGAGAACAAGATAGAGGAACTGAAAGCTGCTCATAAATCCAACGCATTGGATGCTCCTTCAACGTCTATTCCAGGTATGGAATCGGCAACAAATGCTGCCACAACTACTACCACGGAAGACAGAAGATCGGTTCCATCAACGGCGCACGCCAGTCCGTCGCCAGGTATAAATGGTACTCCAGTTGATGATTCAGAGCTCAGTATATCTGAACTATTGGCCAGCTTGAAACCAGAACTCTTGTTAACGGATCAGCAACAGGAAGAGTTACCACCAAGTGTAGTTTTAGAAGCCCGTATCAATGCTTATATGCAGAACAACCAAAAGTTGATCGAGAGAACAAAGACTCGTAGATCATCATCCCAAGAGTTGGAACAGCAATTCAAAAGGGTCATCGCTCTATGTATTGGCAGTTCACCTGAAGATATTGACGAGAAATTGTTGGGTTCCTTGTTGTTAAGTGTGGAAAACGATCCTGATCCGGAAATAAACCAGATCAAGAAAGTGTTGAAGATCGTTAATGATTTGGACAAATGATTTTAGATTTGATCTTGGATGTTCACTTTGTTTGGAATTTGTATTTCTACTTATATACCTCATTTACGTTATACCATTTTACTGTTTTTTTTTATGTTTTTGTGTGTGTTTAGTTAGCCCTTATGATTTCTGTGTACTATTCTTCTTCGTATCTTTATATGTTTATGATTCAGCGTGTGTTTCTTAATTTCCGTTTTGTGTATCTCTTTACTTCAATTCATCGAATGTGTTTTTAGTCACCCAGAATCGCCTCCATGTAAATAGAAAAAGAGGTAATCGCGCCGATCGACGTGAACGATATATCGACGCAAGGCATTCGAGTCTCGAGGAATCGAAATCTGGAACTGGAAGGCCGATCGGGTGCGCGCGATAGACGGCATTTTGGGCAACGGGCGAAGTTGTAGAGCCGTAGCCGTAGGGGGGCCAGCTCTTTTGTAGGGGTTTTACCCTGTTTGACTATAGGTTGTTTTGGCCGACCGGTTCGGAGGGGCAGAGTCACGGAACTCGTGTGAAGTGGGATCTTGAGTTCTCTAAATTTGGTGATAGTACTCTGTAAGACAGCGGATATCTGAACACAGCTGCATTCAGTTCAGTATAATTAGTTATATTGATTGTCCTTGAGTGGAAAAAAAAAATTTATCGGGTGTTGAAAATCGATAGGGAAAAGAATAAAGATCATACATATCCTTAAGGAAAGGACTGTCACACTTGTAATAATACTACATAACGCATAGAGGGATACATATCATTTTTTCAACATGTCTGTCAAGAGAATATTTTCCAAGAAGAAAAAGTCGTCAAACGATTTGCAAGGCTCTTCGTCACAGGTTGATAATACCGAAGATATCACCAGTGTCAAATCCGGACGTTCGTCAGCTTCATCTACCTCCTCATCGAAAAGGGAACCCGTGTTTGAGAAGTTTGATGACTCCAAAACTTTCAAAAGTTTCCAGTATTCTTTTAATTCAAACACAAACTCCCTATTCACTTCAAAGCACACGATGTCAACGGGTGCGTCATCTAAGCCATCCACTACTCATTCTTATAAGAAACAATCGATCAGTGATTCCCAACAGCAGGATGATAATACCAAACTCTTCACATCTATAGGTAGACCTTTACGTGTGCTGGACGAAGAAGAGTTGGCACAAGATGAAGAGGTTATGGATTTCAGAACTCAGATGGCCCCAATATCAAGACAATCTTTCAATAGAAGAAGATCAAATTATTCTGATGAAGCACCTTCGATCATGACTGAAAGATCCTCCATTATCAATGCAACTGGTACCATAACGAACTTGGCAAGTATGACTAATATGTCATCGAGTTATCCAAGCGATTTGGAATTGCAACAGTTGGTTGACTTTATTGAAAAACAATTGAAGTTGCTATCCACTACGATATCAAATACTTTGATTCAAGTCTCGCAATCGGTGCTTAACTTAACTAAGGCTTCTATTAGTATAAGTGATTCTCTAAGGTCGACTATGCAAACTATATCGAAGAAGAAAGATCTAACGTATTTGCCACCATTTTATCTTAATACTGTTTCTTCCATAGGTTTAAGAAAACTAATCAAAAACGTGTTATACTTGGTTGACAATTTGCTACTAAATGAAGTCTATGATAATTCTAAAGCGATGGTGTTGAAAAACTTGTATGAACTATTGAATAAATTAAAATTGATAGATACCACAGTTAACAATCAAGAGTTGGGAAACTATATATCAATCATGTCACCTTCTTTATACCCTATAGGTTCAACATTGAAAGAGTTCCCAAATCAGAACAAAATCACCAAGATTATGGAATCCTTGGTTAATAAATCAAAGGAGAAATTATTTGCAGATCAGAATGGTGCATTCATTGCGCCTGTCTTAAGAGGATTTTTAAGTGAAGATTTGTCAATTATTACCTTCATATTTGGATTTCCCGAATTAAGCAAGGAACATCATGACATCATCAAATTTTTCTCTACAACTTCTGAAGATTTACATTTCTTAGTTCAAAAAAATCATATTAAATTGGCAGCAAGCACTGTGGCTGCTACTCCATTACAGACTCCAATGCCAGGTGCATCGTCGTTACGTACCTCAGCTATCCATTCTCCAGCCACCAAGTTTAAGGCCCCATTTAGAACAATCGATCCAAATTCGGATTATATCCCAATATCTATGCCTTTGGCTTGTAGCAATTCCCTCAATTTATCGGGAACTTTAGGTGGTTACATTTATCCAAAGATTCCTGCTAATTGCCAAAATCCAAAATTGTTAAAGTATGAAAATTCTATTTTTGGTTTGACTTGTGCGCATGTTGTTTTGAATGAAAGTACCTTGGATGAGAACAATGGTGAGCAATACCCATTTGTTTCCATCCCATCACCAGTTTTGATCAATTTATATAAGAATGCTCTAGTCTCTGAAAGGTTGAAGTACGACGTTAATACTGAAGAATTTAAAGCATATGATACTGTGATCAAGAAGATCGATGAGTTGTATCCTGTTAGTGAAATCCGTATCAAGAATAAGAAGCTAAAGAGAAACTTGCCCCAAGAAACATTTGGTCAGATTATATGGGGTGAACGTATCATCGATGATGAGAAGTTATCAGATTTGGCAATCATTAAGATCAACACCGAAGGGAACAAGAATAAAAAATTCTTGAACTATTTGGGTGATGATTTAAATTTGAACGAATTTGATCCTTCGTTGATGTTTGGTAATTTACAAGTTAAAAAATTAATTAGTTTGACACATGAAAAGAAATCTTCAAATTCCACGGAAATGCTATTAGACCACGCGGACTTGGAAGTTTTCAAAGTTGGGTCAACGACCAATTTTACGAATGGTAAATTGAATGGACTGAAGTTAATTTATTGGTCGGATGGATCTCTCAAGACTTCAGAATTCATTGTTTCTTCGTCGAAAAAGAACTTTGCATCTGGTGGAGACTCTGGTTCGTTTGTCTTAACCAAATTATCGAACATTAAAAAACAGGAACAATTGCAAAGGCATCATGACGAAAGAATGTTGCAAAGATCGTCTGTGGCTGGTGTTTCAGGACCAAGTACATTTGCTCCATCTAGTTCAAAGAGATCTTTGTTATCAACATTATTTGACAATTTCATTCCAAAAACGATGCTCTCTTCTGGACCACAACAATCAGTTGAACCTTCTGACCACATCGGTGTAAGTGGGGTTGAGAATGGATTGGGTGTAGTTGGTATGCTACATTCTTACGATGGGGAATTCAAGCAGTTTGGTCTATTCACTCCAATTAAAGATATATTGGGACGGTTGGAAAATGTTACTGGTATCGAGTGGGGTATTGTTGGGTGTCCTAACGATGAAGATGATGATAATAATGATGATGAAGAAACAAGCGAGGATGACTTGGGTGATACTACAGATGATGCAGAAAGTTTTGTTGATGATGATGATGTTGATGATGTTGATGACGGTGCATATGCTCCAATGTAAGTAGTGTGGGTAATGGTTTTTATTTCTTTCTTGGGTATAATTGTATTCATGTTTCCCTTTTTTTCTGTAGTTCTTTTTGCTTTTTGAATGTTTCTAAGATTTTATGGTTTTTCGATATATAAGGTTCACGATTTGAGGTTTTGAATGAAACTATATTATGTATGTTATTTATTTTATTGCTAATTATGTTGCAGCTTAAAATGGCTATCCGCCTTTATGTAAATATTTTTTTCAATCAGATTAAATGGAATAGAAGGGAGTAAATTTATTCACTTTTTTGAATCATTTAGAATGACAATATATATATTTATAAAACAGAAGTGGAAAAATAATCATTGTGAGTAGATCGAACAAGGTACATAAAAACAAGTAGCAGTCTTTTCTAATAGTCGGACCTTATTAACCTTATAAATAACAATACGACACAAAAAAGTGGCATTATGGAGTGGGATTTGGAAAAAAAAATGAAACAAAGAAACAAACTCGGAGACATTTCATCTATTGTGGTAGATCTTGAGGATCGACTTCCTTAACCCAGTGGTCACCAAAGTATGGAATCTTCTTGAAGAAAGTGTCCTGGAACAATGGCCAGTTTTCGGTGAAAACGAAAATACCTAACAGAGCTGATGCACCCCAGAAACTCAATATTGGAGTGGCAGCAGTCAAGTTGGTTGGGTTGTAGTTTCCAAAGTGAGGAATCTTCTTGATTTTCAAGTTCTTGATGTACTAAATTATTGGATTGAAGATAACATGTTAGTAAAACTGTGAAATACGTTCAAGTTGAGCAAGGTAGAAAAAACTGGTGTGGGGACTCCTTTAGAGTGTCAAAGTTTGTATATGGTGTGCATCTGTGTCTTGAATCGACTTGGTTCGATATTTCTATTTCGTCTCATAGGCTCCATGTTATATTGAAGTGCCGAGATATTCTGTTCCATATTATAATCACGAGTTCAGTAGTTCCTCACCATCAATCATCATGTCACATCATCATTCACTTACGTTAACCATTTTGTTCGTTGATATGCGTAAAGACTGGAATGTCTGTAAAAACCTTCAAGAGTATCTGTAGTCAAATTGTATCGAACAACAATCCAAACGTTTTCAATTGGCTGTCATTCTTTGTGGGTTTTTTTTCTCTCGCTCTCTTCGCAGGAGCTGTTTGCCCGTTACGTAAGGTGGCAGGGGGAGAGCCTGGGTTTGTTTTTGCGGGGCGCTGATTGGCTGGAGCCGCTTGTACATGAACGTGACCTGCGATCACGTGCTATGTGCTGTTTCATTCCTTTTTCGCCCAAAGGTAGGATTAATCTTCATTGCTTGCACTCTGTTGCCAGTGCATTTAATGAAGTAGACAAGATCAATGAGTTTGAGGTGAATTTGCTATAGAACTAGGTGTTTAAAGGGACGGCAGTAGCAAAATAAGATGGGAAACGAAAACTCATTTTTCTTCATTTTCTAGAAATGGGGAAAAGAGGAGAGAAGGAGAGAAATATAGAGGATAGACTTTAACTACTATAAAAATATGATCCTTGTTATTGTTAATATTACTCTTACTACTCTTATTACAAATGGCATAATCATCGTCTGTCAAGCAAATCATATATAATTTATACGATAGTACTCATAATAATTTGTATCTGTAGCATCCTGGAGACTAACTGGTAAAGATTTTGTAATAAGTAATTGAACGTGTTTTTCTTGTGGTGAACCTCATTTATGATGAAAAACAATCAGATGACCAAGATCGATGAAAAAGAAGCTTTCTTCAAAAGTTTGACGTCACTTGTGGAAACTCAGGTCCATGATTACAACTATTTCCGAGGATCTCTTAGCAATCCGTGGGTAAAGAGTTAGTAACAACTACAGGTTCTGAGGTTTTCAAGCTATGGAAAAAACAACAAGGAGAGAGATCAATAAGGTTAAGTGTACAAGAAAGAAATGTCCGAGAGGAATATACTTCAAGTAGCAGCAATTAAACTTTAGGATGACTATATAGAACAATTCAAGAGATTCAAGACAAAGCGGCATGGCTAGCAAATCCTAATTACTAGAGTGAAATTAATGTTGCAGAGTGCCTGAGGTGCCTATTGTTGGCAGTAGCTGGCTCTGAATATTTGATGCAGGTTAAGAGTAGCAGCCGTGTAAAACGGATCCTCCTACGATGCAAGCCAGGAACAAACGGGGATAAACGGTTATAACAGTATCTTATCAGTAGACTACACATAAGCACTGCTCTTCCTTTCTAATTACATTTATAGTCAAAAACACACACGGTCTATCCAACAGCTTGTTCTCAAGATAAAGGAATATATGCAGAAAAGGTTGATCTGATCGTTTTTGGGAAATGTGATGTGTTGTTTTCTGAACCATCCATTATGGTTGTGTCGATTCTTCTACATGGAATTGACTGTGGATTCTTTGTTGGAATTGATCTAGATGCTGGCTTACAAACAATTACAGTCGATTATCACTACGAATAAAGAACCCCCAAGTGTGTAATCATTTTCTATCCCACAGCCAGCCTGCCATCACCGAGCCCTCCACACTCGGGTGCTCCCCGCGGTGAGATCCAACGATCCGCGGCCAGCAGGCACCTGTCAAGCTGTCAATAGGACCAGCCAGCTAGTGTAGGGCGTGGAATGATCGGGCTGGAGATATTATTTACGTAAGGGTTGTTCACCTACAACTCAATATCCAAGAAATACAGTGTCGTATATAGTAGACAAAGTGGATACGGTGGATACAGTGTACAAGGTGCATTCGAAGTGACCAATTAAACCGAATATAAGTGGTATCTGGTAGAAAAGGGCACCAGAAGGAGTATCGGAGTTTCGCTTTTTGAAAATCGAATCCCCTTCAGATTATACAGCATTCCATGTTCATTACTTGTTCTCTTGCAGCAGCCATTCGATTTTGCCATTCCCTATTGCTGTTGGATCTCACTTTATCTATGCTCGTCCTCTATCAATATTCCCGCTCTCTCTTGTTCCAGATACCACTCCAGGTACACTTTTTGCTCGATGAATCTATCAGTAGGAGGGTTAAATGAATGAGGCTTAACTCCAGACAGGCTTTCGCGGGAGAACTGAAGCCTCGGAAGGCCCCGTGGATGGCCGGGAAGCCAGAACGGCCGTGCTAACATATATATATATATATATACGAGGCACGCGGCGGCGCGCGGTTAAAGAGCTCTACAGATCTGGGCTGTGCCAGATCTTCTTCCGCGGTTGGGTACGGTTGCTGCCGCGGGTAGGTATCTATACGTAATGCTTCTTTCGACTCCTTGCATTGATGGGTGGTCAACGATATAAATATGCTATTGTATCCCCCCGGTTTGTGTCTGTTTTAGTAGACTTGATATCTCTTGCATCTAGACATCATCAAATAATTCAATCAAAACTTTTTGTTCCCATCATGACTCAACTATTGAAAGCCCCTGCTGTTACTCTAGGCTTGACACCTGTCCAATTCACTTGCTACTACGGTACTTTTGTTCATACCCCAGTCATGGGACAACTTGAAGTTTTACTCAATTGTGCGGTTGGAGTCAACGAAGAAGGTGTTATTGTTTTCATTGAGAAGGATTGCCCAGATCCTCTAAATTTTGCTTCCAACTTTGCCAATCTTCATGCCGATCAAGTTAAATTGGTTGATGCCTCGGATAACGAAATCAAGTTTTTCTTCCCCGGTTTCATCGACACTCACATTCACGCATCTCAATTCCCAAACAATGGTATTTTTGGTAATGCAACTTTGTTGGAATGGTTGGACACTTATACTTTCCCCTTGGAGTCTAGTTTCAGGGATATCAAGAGGGCTAACCAAGTCTACTCGAAAGTCATCAATAGAACTTTAGCCAACGGTACCACCACAGCATCTTATTATGCTACGATTCATACAGATTCTACCAACCTGTTGGCTAACATAGCTTTGGAAAAAGGTCAACGTGCTTTGATAGGTAAGGTTTGTATGAACCAATCCTCCCCAGATCATTACATCGAAACTTTTGAAGAGAGTAAGAAGTCTCAACAAGATGTGTTGGATCATCTTCATAATGTGGATCCAAAGGCCGAATTTGTGAAACCTGTTTTGACTCCAAGGTTTGCCGGTTCATGTACTGATGAGTTGATGAGATGGCTAGGTGCATTGAGATCCAAGCACGATCTGCATTGCCAAACCCATTTAAGTGAAAATAAGACCGAAATTGAATGGACTAAAAAATTGTTTCCTCAATATGAAAACTACACCGCTATTTATGAACAAACCGGTTTATTAGGCCCAAAGACAACTTTGGCCCATTGTGTCCATCTATCTGATGCTGAGAGAGACATTTTGGCAAAGACAGGTGCAGGTGTTGCCCACTGTCCAACTTCAAATTCGTCTATCACATCTGGTGAGGCCAGAGTTCGGTGGTTACTAGATTCAGGGGTTGGCGTTGGTTTAGGAACAGATTGCTCTGGTGGTTTTACTCCTAGCATCCTCGAAGTTGCCAAGCATGCACTCCTAGTTTCCAGACACTTGGTTATGAAATCTGAAAATGATGATGAGAAATTGAGTTCCAACGATGTCTTGTACCTTGGTACTGTTGGTGGTGCAAAAGTGTTAAAGATGGACGATACCGTCGGTTTATTCAAAGTCGGATTGAAATTCGATGCTCAGTTGATCCAATTGGATACTCCTGATTCCAACATTGATACTTTTGATTTCCAAAGTCCTCAATGGGGACAATTAGATCTTGAGACATCAAAAAGAAAATTCCAAGATTTGATTGATAAATGGCTATTCAGTGGTGATGATAGAAATGTTACTAAAGTGTTTGTCAATGGGAGAGTCGTTGTTGACAAATAGATTACGGTCTCGAGAGAAATTTATTGCTTTACTATTTAGTGTTGCGTTCATGTGCGATATTCTATTATTAATTAATCTGTTATTTTATTATCATTCTGCTTTCTTTTTGTTTTTTGTTGTGCTTGCTTTTTCATTTACATTTTCATTTTTGGAGACCATATGCGACATGCATTTTTGTGCCTTTTTTTGTTATATTTTTATTATTCGGCTTCTTTGTTTTTCTTTATAAAAAGTTCTTCTCTTCTATTTTTTTAGGTTTTTTTTTCCTGCTTGCTTGCTATTTTTCATCCTATCGGTTTTTATATATTAATAACTATATTTATTCATTCTTGATTAGCTTCTAATGATAACAAACACAATAGAGTAACGGTAGATTTGGATATTCCTCTTGCCACTTTGTAATCAACTCAGGAATCCGATCATCAAAAGGAACAACGTTCAAGAGTTTATAATCCGCATCTTCTGAATTCGAGTGCAGCCATCCGATGCTCTCTTTATAGGACTTGCTCAACAAGTCAGCTAATTGTAGAATGGCTTTACCACCAACAAACGCACTTTGATGCTCATCCTTGATTTCAATGTTGAAACAGTGTATAGTTCTCCCAGTGAACTGATCTCCACCTTCAAAATAGGATCTGGCCAAAAAATCATCCACGACGGAATCAAAGCAACGTTCTTCACAAGTAATAACAATATCGAAATCCAATGCGTCTTCAAAACCTAATGGCGACCATTCGGAATCGGGGAGTCTCTGAGGTGGCTGATTAAAATAAGGCCATCTTTCAGGTGCCTTCTTGAGTTCAATGTTACGTTGCGTCATTTCGAGCACTCCTGTCAGCTTGTGTAGTTTAGTGTCCTGGGATTTCAACGTTGATAGGATCTTGGTGTATGGTGTAGTGAATGGGAAAACGTTTGGTTTGTCAATCGAGGGACCCGGCAAACGGACAGAGGATCCGGTACCATAAGAACGGACCGTATATCCAGCATTTTTAAGTACTTTGTGAGCTTCCATGGATCTGCAAAATAGAAAAGAAAACACAAGAAGTGGGGAGTTGTTAGTATGGTTGTTGCTGTTGAACAATAGTGTGAAATTGCGAATATGAAGATAGATGCTCACCTGTTATTATTGGACGCACAAACAGTGCAAAACTTCAATCTGTCAGACATATTTGATGAGTGTTCGTTAGTAGCTTAAGTAGATGGAAGAGAATCCTTCATGTGAGTTTAAGTTCCACCGGCCTTTTTAAAGCTCTTACATTTTTCTGGGAACATGTTGAAGAAGACGTACGTAATCATACAGGCATGCAAGGTATATGAGCACGTAAGCAATAATTTTAGATCACATACGTTGTAAACTTGAAGAGGATACTGATGTCTTTGCTTGATGAACTAACCTCCTTTTATCATACTGGACCACGAAGTATCAAAATAGTAGCTGTCATAATGATGTTGCTCATACCCTTTGCTTTGTTAGTTATACGGTTGTGTGATGCAACAAACAGCTCGATTGACACCATATTGTCGGAGAGTTTCGAGAGCTCTTTAAAACCAGTGATAACGGGGACAACAACGACAAAGACCACAGTGACACCCTCAACAACTATATGTGTTGAATCGAATAGTGTTCATGAAACATTAGTTGCATCATCGACTGAAACGGACTTTGATGCTTACATTTCCACCACTACGGAGTCGATTAAGAACAATGAAACGATGTGTGGGGAATCGGTGGTTTCTTCATCTCAGCAGGACTCGATCGAAGGCTATGAAACATTGAATGAAAGTACTATCTCAGTATCGAGCACAGTGATTCAAAACAACGAAACGATTATTGAAACTGGGAATTTCACCAGGAATGATTCGGTTTCGCTGACAGACGAAGAAAATTCATATTTCCTCACTTTTGAAGAATGGAAGAAGAAGAAGATTGACGACGATCTAAACGACGAAAAGTCTAAATCCCAACAGCACCAAGGACAAAAAGTTGCACAGATGAGCAATTCATTGAATGGTATAGTTGGTGAAGAAATGGAAATTGAAATATCCATGTTTGGTGGTGGCGTTGACGATGAAGATGAAGGCAAAGGTAAGATATACAAGGACAGATTCAACTATGCATCTTTTGATTGTGCTGCCACTATAGTCAAGACCAATACCGAAGCTAAAGGAGCAAGTGCCATTTTGAATGCGAACAAGGACAGTTATTTGTTGAATGAGTGCAAGAGTGAACAAATGTTTGTTGTTATTGAACTATGTGAAGATATCCTAGTCGACGAAGTATTGATTGGTAACTACGAATTCTTTTCATCGATGTTTAAAAAGATCAGAATTAGTGTAAGTGATCAGTTTCCAAGTAAAGGATGGAAGATGCTTGGTGAGTTTGAAGCTAAAAATTTGAGAAATTTGCAAGTTTTCAAAGTTGAAAATCCATTAATCTGGGCAAGGTTTTTGAAACTGGAGGTTTTGAGTTATTTCGGTGATGAATTCTACTGTCCAATTTCTTCGGTTCAAGTTCACGGGAAGACCATGATGGAACAATTTAAAGAAGAAGAGAAGGCAATCAAGATTGAAAAGAAAGTGGAATTGCAACGAGGTGAAGCAATAAATGAAGAACAACCTATTGTGTACGATAAACCTTCTTTCAACATTTCAATCAACTCTTCGAATTATTTGGATATCACTTCGATTGACAAAAATGAGACAGAAGAGGAAGAAGAATGTATCATTTCTCCGTATTTAGGTTTGAATCAGTTTTTAAAAGATTTACAAAAAAATGAATCCAGTCAACTATGCCTTGAAAATGAAACAACCACCGAGGATCTGAAACCAAAGACAACATTGCAAACTACACAGGAGTCAATTTATAAGAGTATTGTCAAAAGGTTGAGTTTACTGGAATCCAATGCAACTTTGTCGTTATTATACATTGAAGAACAATCCAAGATATTAAGTAATGCTTTTGAAAATTTAGAGGTGAGGCAAAATGTAAGATTTAATAACCTAATAAACCAAATTAACTTTACAATTTTGAATCAGATTGAGAATTTTAAAAGGATAAACTCTGAATTATCTACCAATTTTGAGAATCTATTCAATTATCAGGATTCGAAATTTGTTGAGATCTTAAACGAAAACGATTCGAGATTCGCCAACTTTCAAAGTTCGTTGAATATGCAGAAAAAAATCAACTATTTCAATTTGATACTGGTAATGTTACTATTGCTCTACATTGTGATCACAAGGGATACGTACATCGAATCGGAATTCAACACTATATTTGATAACAATAACGCAAGCAACTCACCGGATTCTTCGGATTACGAAGCAGTTGCGGATTACGGTGGCAGTGGAAGAAATGGGGATGCATCGTTAACGATACGCAAGAGATCAAAACTAATAAATAAGTTGACCTCCCTTACATCTCTTCAAACCGCACAGATCCCAACAGCACTCCAACAACCACAACAACATCAGCAACGGTATCAGGTAAACGATCGTGCAACCGGCCCTGTTGGATCTGATTTGTATACCATTATACAAAGCCCATCTGGATCCCAGTCTCCTGTATCTACTAGAGCAGAGCCTTATATCAATGACGATGTTGTTGGAAAAAATAGTGATGATGAATTGTACTCAATTGGTGATGAAGAGGCGTATCAGGAAGACCAAACTGAAAGCAAGTTAAAAAAAAGTGGTGACCGTGATGATTTTATAGTGAATGGCCTTGACGTAACTGTTGTTCCAGAAATTGGCAATAGTGGTGAAGACGGTAAAGGTGGTCTGGATGATGTTTTGAAGAGATCTGGAAGTAGTGGGGGTAAGTGGAGCATCAAAGGTCGCAAGAATAAGGGCAAGAAGAAACGATGATTGTGTGTTCTTTTTTTGGAGGGATGCAGTGATGTAACTTATGAATTAATACTTATTTATTTTTTTTAATAACTAATTTTTTTTCTGGGGTAAACGTGCTACGAAACGAATGATACCGTTAATGGAAGGAAAGCTTTATTTCATTATATGACTAACCATAACTGAATTTCTAGATGTGATCAAACATCTAGTATATCAGGACAACAAAAGAAATAGAACAAACAAGATGGAAAAATAACCAATCGAAAAAAAAATATCAACAGAGTAGAATAAAGAGGAGGGACTTGAATAAAGTATCAGAACAGGCGATAGTTTGGACTGAATAAAGTACGCGACAACTTTCCCATCTATGAACATATAAGGTAAAAAAAGCTATACATATCCAAAATTGAGTCAGTAAATTGAAGTTCAAGTTGAAAGAGGTATCAATTCATCTATTATCTTTCAATGGTTGAAGGCTTCGATGGTATCTTCGAGGTACGTATTTGGATTCCTAGAGACTAGTATAAAAATCCCGATGCGTGTTAAAGGGGTCGAAGGCAAAAGAAAAAGGAAACACGGAAGGAAAGATGGAGAGTCGGATTTCTTATCTTTTTTGTCTTCACACATCGAACGAAATCGATCGAACGTGTAAGCATGCATGTATATATAAACATGTGACTATACATATCAAATACATGGATTTGGTTTCATTATTGACCGCATAAGTAGTAAGGTTAGATTCACGACGAATACAGTTGATGATGCAGTTTATTGGTTTTATTTCAAAATGTATATGCTTATGATGGGGTTTAATCAACAATTGGAGATGAGTTAGGATACATAACCTGTCTTTCTCTAGTCCAATTAATGTGAGCATCGTTATGAACATTGATCTGTTGATAGTTGTTGTTGTGAGTAATCATTTTCCCTGTAGTTGTATATTCATAATCATTAGGATCGTATGTCGTTGAAGAAGATACAGATGAGAAGGAGGAGTAAATGATGGAATTTGTTGGCGAATTGAATGGAGAATCTGAATACGAATCGGACTCGGAAAGAGAGACTGAAGTTTGATTTGCTGGTGGTTGTGACTGTGCTGGTCGTTGTTGCTGTTGTGAGAGTTGTTGTAAACGATGAATTTGGCCCAATTCCTGTTGATTTTCGTACTTTGCATCAAGCAACGCACTGGTGTTCAATAGAATATCAGCAATCTGTTCCTCTGACAAATCCGTCGAATTGAGGTTATGTTTCATGATGAAGTTTTTTATGATTGTCAAGACCCCCAATTGTTCGTATTTTTCTATCAACACTTCGGGAGGGTTCAGTATGGATTCGATGAGCAAATTAGCGACTGTCTTCAATTCAGAGATAGAATTTTCCAAATGGAATCCCTGGATGAATGGTCCCACTTTTGCAAAATCCATTATAGGTTGCTTATTTTCGATGTTTGGGTCGTCATCCAAGGGAAGATCTTTGAGGAAGTTGGATTGAATTTGGATTAAAGAATTGATACCGGTTGGGATCTGTAACATATTGCAGGCGATCAAATGAGAAGCAATACCAATGGTGGAAACTTTCTGGGATAGATATGATCTTTCGTAGAGTGTCAACTCGCATAGATATCTCGATATGGCCAATATGGAGGAAACGACGCTGGAGTTTGATTTGTAGGATATCAAAGGTTGACTCAAAGATTCTTTTCCATCGTGATTTGAGAATTTGATGCACAACTGTAGGATATCTTCCAAAGAGGTATGTCCTATCGACCAATTCAAAGTGGAGAGGATATGTATTTCCATTTCTTTGAACATGGATTCATCATAAACTTTTGAGCACATCAGAAAGAGTTCAGTAACCGTTGGCACCCTCGATTTTTTGTCTTCGTACTTTGATGCTATCCAAAGAGATGTGCAACCTATTAGCTGGTAATGTTGTTTGAAAGCAATTCTCTTAGCACAGTAGCGGTCAATGATATTCCAGCATAGGAACAACGTGGATGGCTTGAGCTTCAAAGATGAATGCAACTGAATTATGAAGTTCACTAGGTAAGGTCTCATAAACCATTTAACTTCAGGTTGGAGATCTATCATGGCTGGGTTAACTGTAGTTTCTGATTCTAAATGTTGAAGGTGAGAGGTGATAGGGTTCAAGTACTCTGATAGTATAACCAAGTTCTTTCTATTTTCGATGGCATCTAGGTGTGGATCATTAGGATGGGCATGCTTCTTAGGAGGACCGTAACGTTTGGACATTGCTGTACACATATGGGAGTAGCATAAAAGTATGTATATAGGTCAATTGGTGGCGGTGATGATGATGAAAATGATGATATTGTTGTTGCCTTTTATGTGAGGTACAGACAATTTCAGTTTTCTGTTTCTGACCTGCTATGTTCTCTTGTTCTTTGTAGTTTCCCCTTTTGTTTAAGAAACACAGGCACGAGAGAAAAGTCAAACGATTGGTGAGTAGAAGAAAGAAGAAGGTGGAAAGGAATGGATGAACGTGGATATATATATGTGTATATATATATTTATATGTATATATAAGTTATATTATATCTACAATTGAGCAAGGTGATGGAAATTAAGAAGAAGGAAATAGATGGGTCACAAATGGGAGTGCAAATATATATATGCCTCCAAGAGGTAACAAGGGATTAAACACCGTGCCAGGCAGGCACCCACCACTAAAGGGGTAAGCGCGTGCGTGCGGGACGCGTCGTTGCTTCCCCCCCCCCTGTTTTTTTCCTCCTCGCACGGGGGGGGGGGTTTCCTGGCAGGGTTTGCGTTCTGCCCGGTTCGGAGGGCGGGCTTTCCTCCCTTTCTCTCTTTCTACCGGGCGGAGACGCGCTTTTTTTTTACTTTTTACTTTACTTTGGTGCACGCGATGCGGTGTGGTAAGCGGTGATGTCAGGTTTTTCATCATATTAAAAATTTATATAATATTATATAAATTAATTATTTGCCGCGTGTCGCGTGGCGTCGATCGGCTGGCTGTTTACAGTTTACAGGGAGAGAGAGAGGGTAGAGGTTTTTTAATGATTTTTATATGCATGTGCATATATATATATTAAATATAATATTCGTTAAATTGCACGCTTTTTTTCGTCGACGTAACAAAAGGTCGATCGACGGACGATAACACCGGATCCACTGATCTTTAAGATAACTTTGTTTGCATCGAAAATTTCATGCTACATGTTTAGATGGCTTCCACTTTCAATTTTCCTCCTTCCAAAGCATACTTTTTGAGAAACCGTATACGCATATTAGTCAGAATGTCCCCAGACGGAGATAGTATTGACTTTGAGATAAGAGAACAGGATAGATGGTTGCCCATCGCAAACGTGGGTAGAGTAATGAGATCCGCTTTACCTCCCCATGGTAAACTCTCCAAGGAAGCAAAAGAATGCATGCAGGAATGTGTAAGTGAATTCATCTCCTTCATCACCAGTCAAGCTGCTGAAAAATGTAGCATTGAAAAGAGAAAGACTTTGAATGGTGAGGATATCTTATTCAGCATGTACTCTCTAGGATTCGAAAACTATGCCGAGACGTTGAAGATCTACTTGGCTAAATATAGAGAGTTTGAAATGACAGAGAGCGAGATACGTAAGGAAAAGTATCGAATCCGTAAAGAAAAGAAAAAGTTGGAGAAATCTGTCAAAGATGCTGAACAACAACAGGTTCAACAGGTTCAAGAACAAGCACTCCAGCAACAGCAGCAGCAGCAAAAAGCCGAACAATCCCAACAACAGGAACAGCAGGAACAGCAGGAGCAGCAACAATTACAACCTCCAGAAAATACCGATTTCTATTTGGATGATACGAACGACTTTACACATACCACGGGCTCAACAAAAATGGAAACTAGTAACGATAAAAGAGATTCAAGGTCTTTGATGGGATTGGTTGGTGTTGGTACAGATGAGGACTGGAGCGGAGACGTTGAAGTTGGCGTTTCCATTGCCGACACTGAAAGAGAAGGGAGTACTGGTTATAATACAAACTTCGACTTGTTGAATCTATAACTTGTCGAATTCCCCTTAATGCGAGCGCTATACACTATGTTAAATTATATATAATTACAAAACCAAGTCCTTTTTGATTTTTCCTTGTTTCTTTGTTTTCCGTTTTCCGTTTTCCGTTTTCCGTTTTTGTCGTCTGCTTTTTAATACTGTTGTTTTGCTCATCGTTTTGATTTAAACTTTTCTTTTCTTCTTTATTTACATTTCGTTTTATTTTTTCTTTGGACAACTCCACGTCTTTTAGATTCTTGTGTTTCTTGTCCACTAACGATTACAATCATGAAACTGTTAATTAGTATTATACTTCTTTTCATTCATATAACATCTGTACTTGGTATACCGCTCTTATTAGAACTAGAGGCTGGTGAATCAATCCAGAATTTCCAGAAAAGATATTCTGACCTCATAGATAATTCATCAAATGTTGAATATTTACAATTTTCTTTGGATTGTATAGTTATCATTGGGGATTTTAATTTAGACCTAGTTAAATCGTTTTATTTTGATCGCTCACTCTCTTTGATAAGTTTGAATCGATCCGTGAAATTGGCCACGATTGAGGAATTTGCTCCTAAACATCTAGTCAGATTAAATCAAATATCAAAAGTGAAACCATGGCAAGTCATGGATTACAACAGTGAACCCGATTCAGGTAAAGGTGTGAGAGTCATGGTAGTTGATTCAGGAATAAACTGTGACCACTATGATTTTAACAATCGATGTGAACTAGGACAAGTAACGGAAATTACCCAGAAATTGGAAACGTTGCTACTCGATCATGGAACTGCCATTGCTGGCGTTATAGCAGGTGAAGTCTTTGGTGTTTGCAAACAGTGCACCGTTGTAGACTATAGATGTTTTGACAGATCTGGCGAATCCAACTTGTTTCAGATCGTCCGAACTTTGAATTCGGTGGTTAATAACGAAAGCCCAGGAAACGTTCTTGTTCTGCCATTCAATTTGGGGTATAACGGTCTGTTAAATAGCATCGTGGAGAAGATTGTAGATCTAGGATATGCTGTTGTGGTAGCCGCTGGTAATCAAGGTGAAGATGCTTGTCGCTATTCTCCGTCGTCATCGAAAAAGGTGCTTACTGTTGGTAGCATAGACGTTCATAACGACAATATCACAAGTTTCAGTAATTTTGGGGATTGTGTCGATGTGTATGCGGATGGATTGGATGTAGTAAGTTTATCCTCTGAAAGTTTGATATCTGTTAAATCCGGAACCAGTTTGAGTTGTGGGCTTGCAGCTGGGCTAACTGCCACTTTTATCGCCTTGAACGATTCAGTTGTTGAGGCCATTGATAGGGTTAAAAGCTTGAGCGTTGGCAGAGTTGGAGGAATCAAAGTATTGAATAATTATGGAGGTCGATTAGGTCAAACTATGAATGATTAGTTACATATACTTATAGCGTTTCTGTTTGTTTTTTTATCAGTACTACAAAACAGACTGTCACAGGTTATTTTCTAATTAATATACTGAAAATTCAATAATCGTATGATAAAATGGCATTAAAAAACTTGTCCACACCCATTCTCCCCCCTATATAATCCATGTTTGACGGAAAAAAAAAAGAAAAAAAACAACAAAGTAAAACAAATACAGATAGTAGGAACAATAAACAAAAAGTAACTAATCACTGTACTTGATGATCATATATAAAACAACCAGTGATACTGTGAAAAATAAATAAAATGAGAAACAAACTGGCAACAAAAAAAAAATAATACTAAAAAGAAAAAAATAAAGATAGGACCAACAATCAAACCAATGAAATACCTTTTTCACGGCATATAGGACAACTATTGTCATTCAACAACCATTGGTCGATACAGCCCATATGGAAGCCATGCTTACAAGTAGGTAAGAAACGACCTAATTCGTTATCGCAGTAATCAATTAGACATATTGGACAACGATCACCTTCTTCAAACGGTCTCTCTGTCTTTATCTCACTTCCCGAGTTATCCATGGATTGAGGTTGATGCAGGTGTGATGCCTCTGCCGAAGATGCCAACTCGGTAAACGGCTCACGCCAAGATTTCGAGCTGTCCAAAGTTGCTGGTAGGTGGAAGTGTGAACTTATGGAGTGATTATCCTTGGTATCTTCTTCTCCATCATGAGATAATGCTGCATTTAAATGCGAGTTGTGCTTCTGGGAAGGTGTCTGTACAAACCTAAATAAAGTGTCCACCTGCTTATCCAAATCATGTTGCGTTAATAGGTTGGGTGTGTTCTTATTGAAAATCTGAAACAACGAGTTTCTAAACGTTTCAAATTCATCATCGGCACCAGAGCCTCCACCACGATCGCCATATGAGAACCCTCCAAACCCAGTCGTTCCTCCTCCTGTTGAAGATGCACCCCAGGAGTTTCCAAGATTACTACCAGCGGAACCACCGTTGGAGGAAGTGGTTGTAGTAGATGCATTGGTGGCAGTCACATAGTTCGTTAGCAAGGATATGAATAGTGGCATTGACTGTAACACAGGGTCTGAAGATGCATAGTGATGTGCCATAACTATAATTATCCATGAGCGGTAAGAATCCTCCATGGAATTCGATGATGCATCTTGTGAATCATCAACAGAAGGTGGTGATGAAAGGGCGTCGCCATGGCGTGTGGATGGATGTGATTGAGATCTTTGAAGCCTGTGACCATCGTTATTGACCATGGTAGATTCGGATACCACCGAAGCACCTCTTTCCGAGTCAGGTCGTATTAAACTTGAGTAATCATTCAACCCGACAACTCCAACAATCAATACTGGGACCAGAGGATCTAATTCGAGTCCAAATGGGTCAGAGGCATTGAATCTGAAAGCACGGAAAAATGATAGCGGCTCACTATTGAGAATTTGCCCTCCAAGATGAGTGTGCAACAGGTGATTTTGAGTTAAATCTGTTAAAAACTGTGTAAACGTACTATCCTGTAATGATTCCGAAGTGTCTTCAGACGGTTGAGTGGTTGGTGTTCTTGTTGTATTATTTAAGCCAACGTGATCGATTCTGGCACCTGCAATATCACCAGCAGTATCACTTTCAGAATTCCAATCAGTATCAGAACCACCGGAAGAGCTGATCAATCTTCTTAAAGTTGTAATTGTTACCGTTTCCAAAAGGCTGGACAATGTCTGAAATTGAGTCAGAATCGATGGGGTTAGTCTGGTAGAAAGGTCAAGATACTCAGCAGTTAAATGTTGCGATCTATTTTGTGGTTCATGCTGTTGAGATAAATGAGATGAGACTATGCTGGCTGTTGATAATTCCCTTTGTAGATGTGAATCTTCAATATGACCCGCTGGTGAAGTTGATGCCGTATTATGAGAGGCATGAGACGTAACGTTACGAAGTGAAGTTGCAAGAGTAACAGGATGGATGGACGATGTTGGTGAAGGTCTAGTTGAGTAATATTGTTCAAACCCATGTTCTACTTCCAATTGATGATTTGAAGAAACAGTTGATATACTTTCCTCATAATCGATTCCATGGTTGGGGGTAGCTGTTGCAAGTAACGGTTGTTCGGATGCAATGTTCGTTGTCAAAGGTTTTGTCTTTTTGAAATGTTTGAGAAATGCCGTTTTACGTTTTTTAACAAGATGCTGTGATAGTGAAGATAGTCTTCTGGATCTGAAAGAAGAAGTAGTGGAACGAGGTTGTGATTGCCACTGGGCTTGGGGCCGTGATGACTGAGGCTGCGGATTCAACGGTAGGCTGGACTGAATTACCTGTGTGGGTGTTGTGGATCTTGAAGATGTCTGTCCCATTGCAAAATATATGGATAGATCAAGGGGCCAAAGCACAAGAAAAAAGAAGAGAACACACACAAAGTTGATCTGGGTTAAATGCAAGGAGAAGTTTAAATGACTCTTTTTAGTTCCTTTTGATCTGTCTAATGAGGAATATGGATGAATGTCCAGTGGTAGCAATGTAACTTGTTTGGAATGAATAGACGTTCGAATGCTTCTAAAATATTAACCTATTATAAGTCTGGTATCGCAAGACAAATACAATGAAGTAAGGATGGGGTAAATTAGTAAGTATAAGGGCAGTTTCCAAAGATAGCATAGCTGTTAGCTATAATAGCAGCCGGGCTGCACACTTATCTGGATACCCGCTCTTGTAAATGGCAGATGGTCCGGGGCTCTGCTGAGTTTCAGGTTGATTTACCCCTTTTTTCTGAGGATGTGCCCCAGGATTTGAAACACTTCTGTTGCAGACGCATGTGTGTGTGTGTGTGCCTTAAATGGATTTGGAACTCGGAAATACTTATAAGGCTCAGATATTCTATAGTTTTTGTTTTCATTGTTTGTCACCAACGAACTCTATAACTACATTAGAATCAAAGCAGATCACGAAAGCCTCAATATACGATCATGACTAGCACCATCGTTACACACGACAATCAGAATCGAATCAGTACAATCACGAGAACTGTCATGGAAACTCAATACAACTACGTGACAGCCTCTTCAAATGCAGTGGGAGTAGATAGGCAAAACATTCTACAAGAATCCACAAGAAAATCGGCAACGTCAACGACTACAGTTATACTTGCAGTGACAATTCCCCTTGGGATATTAGTTATCAGTTCGGTATTTTTCTTACTGTGGTATATAAAGTACCGTAACACTGGGATTTTTGAGTATGACAACGAACAAGATGCGGACAGGAAAAAGGGCAATGAAAGTATGACAATGGATGATGAGTCCTGGACGCACAGCGAAGAGATGGTGAAGATCCAGGAGGTGTACTGTGCACCGAATGGGGTCCGCTCCAAGCCCCACGATGTGGCGGTTTCCCCAGCCAACGTGTTTGACGATGCCTACCGGGTGCCCTTTGGCCCCATCAAGGTCCACTACGTGCACCGCCCGGACATTGGCAGTGCCGGTGCCGCTGCCACTGCCAGTGCTACGGCCAGTGCTACGGCCACGGCCACCGGCGACGCGGCTATCACCGCATTCGCATTCGCAGGCAGTGGCACCGGCAGCCACGCGGTGCACACAGAGACTTACCCACGGCCACCAGCCACACAGGACACAGAAGCTTACCAACTCAGGAAACTGCGGCTGGTTCATGGCTGAAGCAGGCGAAGGCGCAGTACCCCAAAGAGGGAAGGAAACACGGCAAGCGTGGGCCGTGGCAAGACGCGTTTTGGTATTACAATTTTTACGTGATATTAGACAGACGCACGGGGGAACGGACGGCGACGACGGCGACGACGACGACGATGACTTGGAAAGTAATTTGTGTATGGGCATGCATATATATTTGGATTGCAACGATCGAATCAATTAACCGACACTGAATCTTGTAATTTATATAGTTTGTAGATACATCTTAATCACAGTTTTCTTTGTTGGTCAAAGTATTCCCATCCATTTATTTAACTACTCGAACTGTTGTTCCTATAGAGCATATTTTCACTTTTTTTTTCTTTCTTTATTTCCGCTTGATTAGATCACCCACTCAAATTTCTTAACTGCCCAGTCCTTTTCAATTGTTTCACCCACTAACTTCACTATTGTTCCTACTTAACTCTGATTACATCTATTCTTGTGTACGACTTTTTAACGCAAACACACCCTTTACCCTCTCAATCTGCAGCGCCTACTTTCATCGTCAACCGATACACGCTACTCGCAAGCACCCTGAAATATACATATTATTAAATATAAATATATATATATATAAACTCCTATGATGAACAAACTTAAGGGGTTTTCAAAACAGCACAGAGACTCATCTCCTTCTCCAAAATCAGAAATGTATTCTTCGGTACCAAGAAGAGTTGTCACTGCAGAATCGAAAGGTGAGTTGAGCCCTGCTCTATCTCCTATTGTGACCCTACTTTCAGCTCAATCTCATCGTATTTACAATGAAGGTGTCTTTATGTTGTTGAAAGATTTAGATTCGGATGGTAACCCTGCAGACAGAAAATGGCAAGAAGTTTACGGTGTTCTAACAGGTAATCAGTTGGCAATTTGGGATATTGAACTATTGGACAAACTCAAAAACCTGTCCGACAAGACTGAAAACAAACCTCAATACATTAATTTTACCGATTCAACTTTCAAAGCTGTCGATAAATTACCTTCTACAAATGGTGATTTGAATAACGTCATTATGGTTTCTACAACGTTGAAAAATAGATTCTTGATTCAAATATCCTCTACCGAACAATATCGAAAATGGCATGCTGCCTTCAGATTATCCTCTTTTGAGTTGTCCTCTTTACAAGAGGCATATACCGCTGCTCTGTTGAGTGCAAGAGGTGCTCTATTGAGTGATATCAGAGTCATTTTGGCAGAAACAAAATTTATTCATGAAGACTGGATTAGTGTTAGATTTGGTGCTGGTATGCCATGGAAAAGATGCTTTACAGTCATTGAACCACCAGTTAAAAAGAGCAAAAAGAAGATCATCTCTGGTAAAGTTACATTTTATGAGAACGAACAGAAAACTAAGAAATTGGCAATGGCTTCCATAGTGAAGGCAACTTCGGTTTATGCCGTTTATCCACAGAATTATACCATCATCGACAACAGTACAATGATTAAGTTGGATGGTTCTATAATATTCAACAAAAAGGAAGGAGAAAAAGATTGCTCTGTTTTCTTGATGCCTGAGATTCACAATTCTGTTCCTGGTTATGATACGTTAATTCGGTTCATTATTCCTTTGATGGATTCTTTCCACCTATATGGGAGACCAAAACGTTTAAATGCAGATAAGACTGATGCATCCTCGCTATTGTTTGCTCTGCCTGTTTTACCAAAAGTGCATTACCTGGAAGTTGATGACTTGTTGAAATTGACTGGTAGTACTACAACCACTGCCTGGTCGAACCACGAGTGGATACTTGCTGTCAAAGATATATTAAAAGAGAAACTGTTGAAAGGTTACACTGGATGTGGATCAAACGATGGTGTCAGCGGTGCTGTCAATATCTTGGACATCTCTAAAGATTTTGCCTCTGGCAAAATCAGATCGTTCTCTTCTTCCCCTCAATCTCCAGCATTTTCACCAAGTTTGAAAAATGGTTCCGTCGGATTTGAAAAGACCAAACTGAATGAAGTTATTAACGATGAAGGAGATTCTTTGTATTCAGCCAGTAAAAAAGATCTGTACGGAAACCAATCAGATCTTTATACATCTCCTGAAAAGAAGGCAAATCTTCTGGTTCCCGATCCTACTGACAATATGTATAGTTCGCCTGAAAGAAGCCCGTATGATGATGGGTCAATTGACAAGAATATACACCACGTTTCCATGTCTCCTAGATTGGTTAATATTTACAAGAAGTATGCACAAATACCAACTGAAACAGATGTAGATTCTGATACTGGCTTAACAAATTCGATGAACAAATTGCAGTTGAAAAGAACATCTTCCATGGATGACCTATATGGTGGTACTAACTTGAATGATACAGATCTATACAAGAATGTTGATGATGATAGCGATCAAAATAACGAGGATGATGCAGATGAAGATGAAGATGACGATGATGATGACGATGATGACGACTTTGAAATTCCAATTATTAAGCCATCGGTCCAAAATGCGAAACCTCCTTTTGTTGGTTCATCTGATTCGCTCAACTCTCCTGATAATTCGAATCCATTCGAAAAGCCAAGGATTTCTCCAACGGAAAGGGTTTTGTCTCCATATTCTGCGTTCCATAAAACTTTCCAGCGCACGATGGAGGCTAACGTTTCATATGCTCAAAATGATGACGTGTACGTGAACTCAACGGGCAACACCAAACCTTTGCCAAATAGACCTTCGCAAGATGATGTGCCACTTAACATTCCTAAACAGAGAATGAGAGCTGAACCGTTGAACTTCTCACCAACATTACCACAAGGATCCTTTATGAATCAGCCAACGAGAAATCTATCAAATGATGAATTCTACGATGCAAATGAGCCTCCATCAATTCCAAGGATAGAAAGAGCACCAAGTGATAACATTACACCTAAAGAAGTTGCATACAGACCACCTCAACAAGGACCATATAGTACAACCCCAAATCAACCCTTCCATCCAAATTCAGCCGGTTCTCAGCAGCAAGGTTTTGTCAAGTCGACAGGTTCACCATACAAGCAGAGTCAACCACTGTCTTCACCATCGTATCCTCCATATCAGCAACAGTCCCCGGCACATCATGGAAACCGTAGACCACCACCCCAGCAGAATCAACATCAAGGTGCCCCACCAAACAACTACGGTGGCCCTACTTCTCAACCAAATCAGCTACCACAATCTCAACAGTACTATACAAAATCCCCAAATGTCCCACAAGGTGCTCCTCAACAACATCACTCACAACAAAATTACAGACCTCCCCCACCACAGGGATACGCTGGATATGGACAATCAGGACCACTGCCACAACAACAGCAATCTAGATCACCACAACGTTATGGATCTAACAACAGTACTGGCTCTGGAGGTGGCCCATACCAACCAGGGTATGGTACAGGTCCACCACCGCCACCACCACATCAACAACCGCAACAGCCACCGTATGCCCCACAACAGTATGGTGGCTATCCTCCAAAGTCTCCTTACGGTATGCCTCCTCAAAACGCCGCAGCTCATGCACCATACGATAATTCTTATTCTCCATCACTTCAGGTACCATCGAAGCATCTGCAGCCACAAAGATTTGGAAATCCAGAGCATGGAGGCAGTACTGATAGCTTCAAAAATAAAGGTAACCCTTATAACATTGCTGCCAATGCAGCAATGGGAATGAGTGGCGGTGTTAAGAAGAATCCGTATGCCAGTTGAATGGTTTATTGGATCTTTGTGTTTGTACTATTTGATTGTGTGTTTCTACTTTATTGATATTGTACATTATTTTAGCTTTTTTTTTAAAATTATTTAAAGATACGTGAATCAAATGCTTTTGTATCTTTTTTTTTTACCTTTCTATTTTCAATATTCCTTGTCTTTTTTCTTTTTCTCAGTGTGCTCCTCCTATCAAAGTTATTTTATGATTACAATGATTACGAACGATACGGTTATGTTTGTTGTTTTGGATATGCTTACGATTGTTATTATTTGTGTTTTCCATGTATTGTTGTACGATACACTGACTTTATTTGATTCTAGATTCTAACTCTTTTCTATGGTTTATAGTCCTCTTCTTGTTATATGTCTTTGTTTGTTCAGTAAGACTTATCTGATTTATGTATCTATTTCTAGTAGGTACAACTAAGGTTGTCCGAAACTAATAACCCTGCAAGATTGCTAGACAAGAAAGAATAGAGGATATATGGCAAGAATAACCACCGTGGCTGGGCCTGATTAAGAAAATTCTTGTTGCAGCTGATAGATTGCATTCGAGTAACCACTCGGCAACAAGCATTATAAAAGCTGAAGTCCGTGGCAATAAAGATAGATGCAGTGTGCGTGTCCTCAACGTGTGACAATGTCCATTAGCATAATCGATTATGTGATGTGTGCCAATAACAACAAGTAGCGGAACCCTCGTGACGTCATCCGGTTTTGTTGTCCGCCCCCCCATGGCTTCCAAGGCGTGGAAAAGACTCGGTGCACACGTTTGAAGAACGGAGGTGTGACACACACACATATATATATATATATATATATATTATATACATAGATCGGCGTACAATCTAGAGCATCTCGCTAGCAAATTGCAAGCAGCACTGACAAGGAACCGAAGAGACGGCCGACTGGAAATCGACAAATGGCAGTGCCGGGAGATACGCTTAGTAAAGCCGGGCGGGCGAGTGGTGGCGGTGCAGCAGGCAAATATCACCGCGGGGCCCCCGTTGAAAGCTGCATTTCCCGCAGGCAGTTTCTCTTCTCGTGTGGCTCGGGTCCGAGGGTGCCTGCCTGCCCCGTGCAAGTGGTGTGGCGGTGCACCGGGGTGGCCGGTGAGCTGGTTCGGTGTTTTGCTGGAGTTGAAGAAGTGACAGGCAGCTGGGAATTGAAATCTGGCTTGGTTTTGATGCTTCCCCTTGGAAGCCGGGCTCGTTATCTTTCTTTTGTTTTTTTAGACATCTGGTTGCCTGCAAAGTAGTCTTGCTGGTCACCGCTTTCTTCAATCCCAACCAGTCCCGATGAGTGCCGACAAGAGTCACACCTCAGAGCAGCCGTCACACTCTCAAACTGCTTCCATTCCACCAGTTCATCAGCAGCACCTTGAAGATCCTGGGGTCTCCAATGGTGATGTCGATTGGTTGTTCAGGGGCAAGGCTGTGAAGAAGCTATCAAGGAAGAGCACAGTGGTCAGTCACGATGTCAAAGACCATTTGCCCTCTGCTCAGACTGTTGCTCCTTCTCAGCGACCCCCTACAATTGACACGCCGGCATCTGTTACTCCGACACCACAATCACAACCGGTTCCTATTTTGAAACCAACGTTGAAGGTCTCTACTTCACCAACGCTGTTCCCTCATGATGGAATTTCCGACACCTCCAAATTGACACCAGCAGATTCACTGTCAAGGTCAGGCTCTTTAAAGGCAGCTCAGTCATCGTCCCCGGCTGTTACTCGAACTCCGCTTTCTACTCCGTCTTCGCCAGTTATTCCATTGCCTCAGAAACACTCCACACCAACGTCCACCACTCCTTCTTCAACGCTCGGTACAAGATCAAGATCGAGTTCCTTACAAGGATTAAGATCCAAAACAAGGACTTTATCAGATGCAAAGGATAAGCCTGTACAACCTTCATCAAAGAAGTCTCTGTTCTCCTCCATATCTTCCAAAATAAGAGGTCAGCCAACTCAGCAAACGTCTGCACCAGTGCCTAATACGCATGCATCCCACTCACTTCTCCATCATACTCACGAGAGTTCGTCAGATCACACATCAACGATTGGTAAACCACTTTCCAGATCCTCATCTAGGAGGGATCCTTCGTCATCTTCAACTGCACCACCTATACCGGGATCGCCATCACATCAACTGCCATCGTCATCAACGGCTTCTGATATTGATCAGTCCAAGGTACCTTTGTATTTGAACGAATCTGCAATTGATAAACTGGCCAATCTACCATTCAAAAGAGTTACATTTGCACTAGGAAGTTTATCAGATGATCCTCAACAGCAGATACCTTCACGACGCCCAAGAAAAGGTAACGTTATCATTCCTGAAGATCTATTGTCTCCACCGGCAAAGCTTTCAATTGGTATTACCGATTCATTTAACCACCAAACAAAGGACGAATTGCCTCAAGTTGATAAGAAGGTGCTACAAGAAGCAGAAGAGAGACAACGTATAGCCTTGATTGAAGCAAAAAAACATTCTATGGAAGCACATGAGTCGGCTTTGAGAATTTCTAAAGAAGTTGCGGGTTATAAAAAACACAAATCAACGAAGGATGCTGTGGATGACATTATTGCCGAATCCTGGACTGGAGATACTGGAAAGTTTAGTGAGTTAGGCAAGAGTGGATTGGATATCGATACACCAATTCATGAGCATGTGAATTACTTTGATCGTGCAGATGAACACAGTAATGATACACATACAGAAGATGGCAGCTCTAGCGTTACGAGTTCAGATCAAGATTCTCATACAGAGTTGTCATTGGATTTGCTATACACGAGATGCTGCCATCTTAGAGAGATTTTACCTATTCCAGCTACTTTGAAACAATTGAAACATAAAACAAGACCTTTGCATGTCCTGAAGATGCTAAATCCGAAACCAACTTTGATTGACATCTTATCATTTTCGGACTTCCTTGCTATTGCACCAATCGTTACCGTTATATTTGATAACGTCACCATCGACAGCCAAATGTTGAAAATCGTCTTAGTCAGCTTAAGTCAGTCCACAACATTAGAAAAACTATCTTTAAGAAACGTTGCAATTGACAAAGATGGTTGGATGTCTTTATGCAAGTTCTTAATGATCAATAAATCGATCTCTAAGCTAGATATATCTCAACAGAAGATTAAAACCGATACACCAAAGCAATTTTATCGATCAGAAATGGATTGGGATCTATTTACACAAAGCTTGAAGATGAAAGGAGGTCTAGAAGAATTGGTGATTAACGGTTGTAAGCTGACAACATTACAATTCAAAAATTTGATCCAAAAAGGATTATCATTAAAGACTAAAAGATTGGGTATCGCAACGACAAATCTGGACAAAGACAAATCACGTGCCTTGACCGAATGGATCTCGAGTCCTGGTAATACGTGTCTTGGTATCGATATAGCATTCAACGATTTGAGTGCAGATCAATTGTCACCTTTTAAAGAAGCCTTCAAAAACAAGATGGAAAATATCAACTTGATTTTCTTTTCATTGAACCAAACCAATATCTCTGTTGATTCTGCTAGGGAGCTAATTGAATATCTATCCACATCGAAGTCATTACGGTTCCTAGATTTGGGTAACAATCCGCAACTGTTCCCTGGATTATTACCAACTTTAAGTGAGTATTTGCCTAAATTTAAGGAGTTACGAAGAGTTCATTTCGAATTTGATGAGTTATCTGAAGCTGCACTTATTCAATTATCTTTGACGTTCCCTAACTGTGCCAAATTAATTCATGTCTCTTTGCTAGGTAATACAAAGATCAACTCCAGAACAGCTGCTTCGTTATATGCCGCTGTTAAGCAATCTAACATTTACAACTTGGACATAGATTATGATGCTATTGGCGAAGAACTATCATCCAAAATTGCATTTTATTTGATGAGAAACATGGAAAAGTTCTTAACTGGTGAGATGCCAAAGAGCAAGGAAGATGACGAAGATTTAATATTCGATGGTTCATTGTTGACCAGATCTGCTGAAGCATTGCTTGATTCCACTTCAATTAAAAATGAAGAAGAGAAGCAGATCATTAGTAATGCGTTGGTTGAGAAGACTATAAGATTAAGAAAGGAAATCCACAGAACTATGAACAAGTTGTTTGAGGATAGATCCAATGGAACGTTGTCACTACAAGGTAAAGAGAATTTATTAAGACTATGTTTGCTAGATGATTCGTTGGAAAGTATCATCCATATCTTTAGTGAAGAAAATGATGGTCAGATATCCACAGGTGCTGGATCTGCAGGTGAGAAGGAGGAACAACTTCAATCAGAGACCCAGCAGCAACATCGTCAATTGATGCTACAAAGACAACAACAATTACAGGAAGAACAACTACACCAGCAACAACTAGAATTACAAAAAGAACAAGAGAAATTACAACTGGCAAAAACATCTTCAAATAATTCATTAAAGAGACCAGAACTGATAAAGACATTGTCCTCACAGTTACCAATGCATCATAACTCAAGCGATGTCATCTTTACTGGTCCAATTGTGTCTCCTCAACAGTCACTGACCACTTACTCGGATGCTTCAAATATACAGCGTCCTAACGTATCTGCACTCGATGAATTTGCTTCGCCACATCAAGTTGTTGTTGATTCTGATTCTGTTCCTATTGATCATATGACTGGTTTACCTGTGTTGATGAGAAGAGTTTCACAAACATCGATTCATGCTAAGCAGTTAGAAGAAGAAGAAGGTGAGTTCCACAGATGGGGTTTCTTTGTTCAACAGCAAAATTCAATTATGCCGGGCGACCAATCAGTCATTTTGGATAATTCTTCACAACCACAGCAACAGCAACAGCAACAGCAACAACAACAGCAACAACAACCACATCAACAACAGTTACCATCGCAGGAGAGTCTGAACATAACTCAAGGTTCACAAACGTCCTCTCAAGTTGGTAAAACCACTCAGAAGCCGGTGTTGAAAATCAACAATATTCCATCTGGTCCCCAATTAAGACAGGCTGTTATCAGGGCTAAAGGTATTGAGTCTGTTTCTGACTTGATTTCAAAGATCAACAAAGATATGTCCAAGATTCAATCAATTTATAATCAAGATATAGCAAACACAATTCCTTCGTCTACAACAACCTCTCCACCGAATGGAGCTTCGGGTGATCACGCCACATCATCAGTAGTATCTCCAGCAATGAAAGCACATCACAGTGGAACATCTGGTACAGTTACTCCTATCATTCAAGCTACAAAGAAATTAAATGAGCTAAGACTAGACAACACGGATTCTATTTCCGAACTTGAAGGAAAACCAAGACTTCATCTGCAAACAAGAGATGTTACAGATGGTACTTTTGAAGAGGAGGAACGAACCCCTACTTCTCCAATATCGATGAACTCTGAAGATAGTGAATGCGAATCTAAAGAAGGTTGTGGAGTGTTACGGGCGGATTCTGTTTATGAGAAGTTGTTAGATGATGTTGCGAGAGTTAGATCCAACAGATCTCAAGGGGATTGCTCTCAATCCGAAGATTGATTTATCGTTACAAGTTTTACATACTGGCTTTACCTTATTATATTTGCATTACATTTCATATACTCATCAATTTGTTATACGAAGAAAAGAAAAAAAAGAACCAAAAATTTAAATCTCAAAAAACTCCACCATGCTATCATTTATATACTTACTTTACTTATTTTCATATGCAGGATACACACAACTTCATGACTTTATTTTAATTTTATTGATATAACCAATTTTACATCTATATATATTTGAATATTTGGCTCGTCTTTGTAGAGTTTTGTAATCAATTACCAGCTGCTGTACTGAACCCAGAGTTGAGTAAGCTGGTAAATTTCTATTCTAGAGATAGTCATTATTTTTTGTATGGTGGCATCCGAGAAAAGAATTGACCTTTATCATCCATATTATTTGAAAACTGTTTTAATCAAATATTTCATTGAATAATTTCGCCGCTCTACGGCTCCCTTAGAACGTATCTCTCTTAAAGTAACAGGCAATAACAGCCAGTGTTAAGTATAAAGAGCTTAAGCAAACCGTGTATGTGGACACACATATTTAATACCTTGGCCCATCCTTCCTATTCCATACAAGAACTGTGACCCTGACGCTAATGGGTGCAAACTATATTATAGTTTTGCTTCATAATCGTGAAATAATTGCCAATTCACGGTGGATTAAATTTGAGTCTCATTCAGCTAGTAGAAATCCCAACAATGAAATAAGCATTCCTACGAAATCCTCAATCAATATCACATGATGAGAAAACTGCACATCCAAATATCTAAAAGAGAAATGATGACCTATCAAAAACATGATTTTATCAGATAATCCTGAGTATAGGATACAACTATAGTAATAATGTAGAAGATATACAATTGATGGGTATGTATTGAACTTCTCTGATTAAAGTCCAAAAGACCAGTATTCAGCCAAGAGGTAGAGATTGATCAATTATTGACCGCTGCTGAGTTGTTTTAAGACAACAATAGTAAAAAAAAAAACACAGGTATGCCATATATTGAAAATAAATTTAATTTTTTTTATATCGTGTACCGCTGTTGATAGTCAGTTGATCTCAAGTTCTTCTTCTTATTATTTCGATGGTACCCAGTTTGTCCTGCTTATTGAGGTATGAGGCATCGGCAGTCTATGGAATGCTGGAGTAGATCAGTTGAATATTCTGTCAGATAATAAAATAATATTGCCTATAACTTCGACAAATGTGCCCTGTTGATTCTCTGTGATCATATGCATATTCATGAAGAGTTTGTCAATTGTCTATTCAGCTCTTCTAATCGTTTCCATGCACCCATAGACACTATTCACGTATCGTTAAATAATACTATTTCAGTTCATTTGGAGCGAGCAGTAGAAAAAGGATGGTTTGATTTTGGGAATTAAGCAATATATGAAGTGACATAGTACAGAAATAAATTTCAGATCGACAGTGACACCTTACTGGAGGTATATATATTGCAGTATCATTTCCAATGTTTGTGAACTTTCTGGTTTCACTTATTACAAGTAACTGTTATTCCAGGGGCGACATCCAATATGTTCATGATAGATTCCAGGCAATAACAGTGGTTCTATTAGCCAAGAAGCTCTCGCGGCCAAATATGATCAAGATTAACCTCCTATATTCCGTGAGGTTTACGAAATGTATGGTGGACCAAGGACAGTCCACTTTTTGCAACTGTTGTAGGCCAGCCACAGAAAATAAGACGACAAAGAGAAATTTGATGATTGTGGAGCCAACGTTGGAACTATTACCTCCGTTTGGGTTGTTCCATTGTTGTCCTGCCATATTCTGTTACCAACATAAAGAACCACATTTGACTCGTTGGCCCTTAAATATTAAGACAAGATGCTTTATTCAAACTCAATTCCTATGTTTTAATTTTATTCTTCTGGAATAAGTCTTAAGTGTAGATAATAGGTAGACAAGCAGCACCATGAAAAGTTAGTTCAACAATCCTATCGTCTCTCTTGCTAACTCTTCTTCCACAATACTATTGATGTAAATTGTCTTCTGTAAGTTGGAACCAAACATTGAAATGGTATAATATGGTATCGACCACACTTTGAATATGGCATTCACAAGTGTCTGTGGACATGGTTGGTTTCAACTCCACCAACCAGAGAGAGAGAGCACTTCCACAGTTCGAGAGCCGAAAATAATGCAATTAGCCGGTGAGCCGCACCCCCACACACGCTGGCGATAAGAATTGCATGCTGCGATTTCTCTCTCTCTCATTCGAAAATGCACATGATCTTCATCTATATTGGTGGTGTTCATATATCGAATGTATATTATGGCTGCAATTACACACTTAACCAATACTGCAGTGGATTCAGGTTCCTGGTGCACAGCGTGATTGGACACTCGTTTTCGCTCTCACAATCGCCACCGAATATGTTAACAAACTTGATTAGAAATTAAGAAAGCCACGGTTTTTTTGAAACACTTTATCATAAGCAGATAGCAAACGTGTTTGAAACTTGATGTTTCGCATGTGTATATAAGTAGGAACAATAATACCCTCTCAGTTTTAACTTTTCTCGCCTGCTTGTTTCCCAAAGAATATTTTCAAACCTCAAGCTTTGAAGAAAATCATTAAAAAATGTCTCAAAGTCAAACTGCCACTTTAAAGCTATCTACTACTCCAACCAGTACTGATGTCGAACGGATTATCAGAGAGTCCAAAGCTCCAAGAATTGGTCTTGAAAGATCACCTTATGGTCCTGATCCAGAGGGTTTAAAGACCTTACCTGAATCTGCAAAGCAAAGATTGTTGGATTCTGGCGTTGATATCTCTAAAGGTTATCCAGAAAGACCCGACCAGTCCAAAGTTCCTGTTTTCCTGGATGAGGTGCTAAAAATAAGAGATGACATTTATCCTTACATAGAGAGGGGTAAGAACGCAGACCCTGAAAAAAAGGCTCTACTTGGTGCTGCTACGGAAGTGATTAATTTGACAGACAAAGTGGGTACCGAGATTGTTGGTCTTCAATTAGAAGATTTGACAGATCAGCAAAAGGATGAGTTGGCATTGCTGGTTGCCGAAAGGGTCGTTGTGTTCTTTAGAAACCAAAAGTTGACCGTCGGAAAGCAATACGAACTGGGTGAATACTATGGTAGAGTTGAAAAGCATCCTCAAACAACTCAGGTTCCTGGCTTTCCAGGGACTACAGTCATCTGGGTGGATTACAGAAAGCAGCATGGTATGCCATTGAATTATGAAAATGCCAATTGGGGTAACTGGGATATTAGATATGATGCGGGAGGTGCCCAAACTTGGCACGCAGACTTGGTTCATGAGAAGCAACCGGCAGGTATCACTCAGTTGTACTTGGATACAATTCCAGATGTTGGAGGAGACACTATTTGGTCTTCTGGTTATGGTGCTTATGACAAGCTATCCGATGAATTCAAGAAATTTTTGGATGGTAAACAGGCTGTTTTCAACTCCGCCCACCGTTACTTAGACAGAGAGAATCCATTGAATGGTCCTAGCAGTATTGAAAGAGTCCATCCTTTAGTTAGAACTCATCCTGCTACTGGTTGGAAGGCGTTGTTTGTTAACAGACACATGACAAGAAGAATCCTTGGAGTTAATCCTGTCGAGTCAGACCTCATTTTGAACTATCTTTTCGACGTTTACGAGAAGAATGCAGACATTCAAGTTAGATTCAATTGGAAGTCCGACCCTGGTCATGGTACTCTTGCTATCTGGGATAACAGAATTTCACAACACAGAAATGTTTTCGATCAAGGTGCTAATGAAAGACACGGTACCAGAGTTACTTCCTTAGCTGATATTCCGCATTTTGATCCTAACAGTAAATCTCAAAGAGAAGCTTTAGGTTTATCCACCGAATAATTTGTCTTAATGTGTTTTTCACAGGTTATTAGTAGAAATTATGATCTATATTTATAATCCAAAAAATAAAAGTGTAAATTATCAGTCAATTGTGGGCAATTGAGTCCAATAAATGAAATGTATTGTTAGGTGGAACTAAATGCTGACAAGAAGAACATTATAATTATGAAGACTTTAATCACATAATCTATGTTCATACATCTTGTGCCCGTTTAAATGATGCATATTGTTTGCTAATCATTTTTTTAAATTGCAATAAGCGGCGCGGGTGAGCGGTTGGTTCTGTTTCCCAGCTTGTCTTATCGTAACTTTCGATTACATAATAGCCATTATATATATATATATATATATAGCTTTTCTTTTGTACTCGATTCCCTTGGTCTGTGTTCCCGCTTTCCCGTTTCCCCTTTTGAAGAAGATGCAACTAAGTTACTTCTATTTTCCTTCAATCTTATTTCTTTGCTAATACTCATCCATACTTCTATATACAATTAATTGTTAATTATAATTATTTGTTTCCGGAAGGGAATTCTACTACTAATAGATTACAGGATGATACGGCCACGTATTGCTTAATCATGCTTACACCTGAGATGGACCTAAGTGTAAGTATTGATTTTGTTTTCTTTTATTTAATCTATATTCTATCCCTTAATATACAGTGCAGACACGTCTCAAGTGATTTGTCGGAAAGTACTGGCCATTCTTGAATGAGCGGCTGTCTGTACTATATATTTATCAGGGAATGCACTTAAAATCTATATATATATATATACGTTGTTTTTTTATCTTGTTCCATGGCCACTCCACTTTGGGAGTTTTCGATGGATAGTTTGTGTCTGAGCATCATGACCTGGATTGTCACTCCGCTTTTCTGTTAAATTGATATATATATGTGATAACCCCTCACTTTCTTTTTGTTTCCCCCTTTCTGCTTCAACCTTTTTAGTTTACTTGATTCTGTGCCGATCCTTAGCTTGTTCTTATCTGTTCAATCATTGAAAAACCAGAATACAAAAGGTTTGCTCTCTTTTGTATAGTTCTAATATGAGATTATTTTCTTTGCGTATTTAACAAGTGTAGAACTGTAAAACTATGAGCTATCGGAGATGAAATATTTCATGTCAAGGGGTGCATCTTGTCTGCAAACAAGGGTCAATTTTCTTCATTTTAATGTCGAGTTATATTTTCTAATTAAAAAGTAAGTACAAAGTGCCAAAGTTTAACAACATCACGGATCATCGCCAACCGATCTGCAATTAAATCGTGCAGTCGCTGTTCATGCGAGTTTTGAGTTGAGGCTTGAGGGGAAATACACCAGCTAGCTGGTGGTGTGGGAGCACCTTCCTTCCTTCCTTCCTTCCTTCGGTTGTGAGTGGGCACATTTTCTTTTAAAGATATGTATATGTGCTTTCAATCAATGAATGGATCGATAGATAACAGATTCACATGCACCTCACTTGGCTAGAACTTAATTATGGCTAGAACTTATAATACGTATTAAATATAATATAAATTGTTTATATTGTATGCATGGCGCGTCCCTCTTCTTCCTTGCACAAGAAATGTGCGGGTGAGAGGCGCACAACAAAAAATGAGCCCTCTCGATCCCTCTCAAAATTCATGTTCGTTCAGAATTGTCTATAAAAAGGTGCTTGTTTCCCTTTGTCTTGAGCACCCTTTCAAAGACTCTGTGATTTCATCGATCATTTTAAACTCTTTCTTTTCATAGAGTATTTACTTGCCAAACAATATGCCACAACTAAATGAAATTCCATCCAATCTTTTTGGCGTGATACCTCCTGCGGATATGTCATACTCGTCGCTGGTGAGATATAAGCGTGAGATAGAGGCAACGACGTGATTTGCTGCGTCCCCAAGTCTACCTTTCTAACCTCAACCGCTGCCTCTATCTCACGCTTATATCTCACCAGCGACGAGTATGACATGTCCGCAGGAGGTACCACGCCAAAAACATTTGATGGAATTTGATTTAGTTCGGGCATATTGTTTGACAAGTAAATAATCTATGAAAAGAAAGAGTTAAAAATGATCGATGAAATCACAGAGTCTTTGAAAGGGTGCTCAAGACAAAGGGAAACAAGCACCTTTTTATAGACAATTCTGAACGAACATGAATTTTGAGAGGGATCAAGAGGGCTCATTTTTTGCTGTGCGCCTCTCACCCGCACTTTTCTTGTGGAAGGAATTGAAAACAGTGCTCATCTTGTTGTTGAGAGATCAACTAGTGACGTTATCACACTGTCTTTCAGGACTCTATATATTAATTTATATACCCTTACGTGAATCATAACCAAACAATTATTATTAGCTCATCTTACAATAATCATACAACACTATAACTTTGTTATATGCAGGAGCCCCTGGGTTCATTTCCCAGTTGACCTGTGGCAGATAGAAGCAGAGAGGGACCAGAAGTTCGATGGATTGATAAATGCATTTAAGTATACCCAAGCTCGGTCGGAAAACCACATCCTGAGCCAATCGGCATACGCCGTTATGCGGATTCCATTTCTGGATGGACGGCAGCCAGCCAATCTAGGCCTTCCAGAAATTACAAGCGTTGCTGATGTTGATTCATTGACCGGGAGGGAAGTTGCGCGTTACCTGTAGGGATACGAAGTTGAGTTTCGTCCCAACGAAGGCGCTCTTCTTAAGAAAAGTCGTGTCGGGCAGTCGGTCTTGTGTTAACTGGTGCCCAATAAATTCATTTTAGCGTATCCCGCAGGTAGATGATAAAATGATAGCTATATAAAGAGTATTAGATATTATGATTATATGATTATATGATTATACAGTATATACCTAAATTTGAATCTTATCTTATCTTATCATTATATCAAAACCAATTATCGGCGTCATGCTTAACAATTCCATGGTTCGACTGGCTGCAGACAAATATTGTCTTAATCACTTCACCTTCATTGACCCATCCAAAGACTTCTTTTTTTATCAAAACAAAACGATAGACTTTTGCCAACATGTCTTTTGAACCAGTCCTTTAGAGACGAAGTCAATGAAACTTCCACCTCAAAGTTTATTCATTTTCTTCAAACATTGCTCTTAAAAAACTAATGGAAGATTTGTATTATTTTTTCGAGACCTTCCTCAATCCAAATTCATTCAATTATGGCAAGGAGTTCTTGCATACCAGGAAAAAAGATAAGAAGTAATAGTCATGTCGAAAAACCTAACGCTTATGTGATCCCCTCGCTGCTGGAAGGTCTAGTAGAGTGGAGTGAAGACTGATCTACTGTTTTCATAGTTGCCAGGTGATGAGTTTGGAGTGATGATGCAGGGGCCAGCAGCTGAATTAACCCAGTGGAGTGGAGTATTTCTAAGGTCACCCAGAACAATCAATGCCGTTAGTAGTGATGAGATTTCAGGGTTTATTTCTGCGGGAGAATAAGGAGCGTGTAGTGGGTGATCAAATTTATGACAATCAACCCTGCGGATGTCCAAGCCGATACGTAAATCAGGATAATAGCGAGATCAAGTTTTCACAATTGTTGAAAACGTGAAATCTTGCATTTTAGTTTCCCGCAGTGGAATTAATTGCCAAAATTGTGGCGATGCCCTATTGTTGGAGACTGTAAGGACCCAAAGACAATGCACCAAGACGCACCACAGGAGAAAATTTGGGGTACCACTCAGGAGACAGCAGATCTTCCTCGGCATCGCAGAGAATAAAGCAAGCAACATTAATTTGTGCGATAAGTATATATAGCTATAAGCAGTCTATCCACTCTTAAAAGGCAAAGCTGGAATAGCTGCTATCAACATTCCTGTAAATAATGGACAGCTTCATGATTCTTGTAACAGACAAATACAAATTTATCACCGTTATGTGCTTTTGTAGTAGAACACTGGGTTCTCTCTGGGTGTTCAATAAGTGAGTTAAGATTTAGTTGTTTAGGACATATGGTCATAAGATTTGTGTGAATAAATGATCCATCAACAACCTTTATTAGAAATAGACTAACAGATGGAGTCCAGTAATAGAAATATAAAGGATGTTGAATTCAGAATGACCAAAGTGTGAAGTTGTCAAAGTTTGATTCAAAATTTACTGGGCGAGTCATAAATTAGTAAATTTTTCATACATTATTAGAAATCTGGTTTCATGGAAATTTACCAGCAACTGACTCTAGCTATTCTAGTTCATGTGTGCTGAAATATGTGTAAACATTCATAAATTTTATTGATTAGTGGCTACCAAATAGTTAATGCGTATATAGCCCACTCAAGAACGTCTAATATTAAGGAGCTTATTTTTGACAGATTCCAAAACTTCGAAGTTTGAAAATGATCTCTCGTCCTGGTACATATTTCGGCTTGGCACACCCGGTGGCTCTGGGCAGAGTCAAAAAGTCCGGGCTGTCCGAGTTTTTTCTCGGCCCGCTAAGTTCTTTCTACGACGCTACGTTGCTTGGCCAAAATGGATCGAGTATGCTTGGACGTTGCTGGAACACGACTTAGTACGCACTATATTTATGCTGTCTACTGGTTCTGTAATAAGTAGAATAATATGCCTATCAAACGATATATAATAGTCCAAATTATACTAGCAAGGAACTTGTGTAATGCGCTACTTTGAAATCCAAGGTGCAGTTCTGTATATATTCTATATATTAAGCGGACTGTAATAGTTATTGTGTGGTTTGGACAAAAACCTAAATATTTATTAAGAGAAAAGCTAAGTATTCAGTAAAATCTCCTATTATTTGTTGTAGAAAGGAGAAAGTAAAAAGGAAACAGACTTGAATGACTAGAAGGGGAATTCAGGTATGTTTTATAAGAGATTCTATAGTGGCAATTTAGGCTACTACGTGTCTGAAAAAGGAAAGGAAGAAGGAA